>APFE031593515.1:115744-147063 GCA_000404065.3 Pinus taeda
CGCATCAATACCAGTGCTCCTCGAACCATCTTGCAGGTATCCTTCTCGAACACTGTCTTTACACCTACATCATCCAACTTGCTTACAGAAATCAGATTTCTGGCCAATGCAGGAATATGCAGAACACTCGGAAGGGTTCTAACCATTCCACCTTGCAATTTCAACTTTATTTTTCCGCGACCAATTATTCTAGCCTTCCTATCATCTCCTAAGAAGACATCACCACCATCGTATTTCTCATACTCGCAGAACCACTCTCTATGGGGAGTGAAGTGAAAGGATGCACCTGAGTCAATCAACCATGCCTCATGATCTACATGTGTACTTGAAGAAGCCAAGTACACATCCCCACCTTCAATCTGAGGTGGTTTTCGCCTCTACAGAAGGAGCATCATCAGATCCCTTTCCTTTATCAGGAGCTTTAGATTTACGATCCCTCCTGAAGTGCCCTTCCTTTTCGCATTTCCAGAACACCACCTTTATAGGTTTTCCTGGAGATTTAGATCTCCCTCTAGATTTAGATCTCCCACTCGATGACTTATTTTTGTTTCTGTTCTTGGACCGTCCTCGTACAGACAAGGCATCACTATTCTGGTTGTCCATATTTTTCCGTCTCATCTCCTCCGTCAGCAAGGCTGAGACTATTTCATCAAACTGCAAAGCAGTTGCTTTGCTACCTATTGCAATAACCAGACTATCCCACGAATCTGGTAGAGAACACAACAAACTGATGCACTTATCTTCATCTAAAATTTTAATATCAACAGATGATAACTGACTTACCACAGTATTAAATGCATTCAGATACTCTGTCATCAAGTCTCCATCTTTCATCCTCAGGTTATACAACTTTTTCCACAGGAATAGTTTATTCACCAAAGACTTAGATTGGTACAAAGTCCCTAACTTTTCCCATAGAGCCTTCATCGTAGCTTCCCCTAATACATTCAGTAATACTGAATCTAAGACACACAATCATATTGTGCTCTTTTCCTTCCGATCCAACTTCTTCCATTCTTGATCGGTCACTCCTGTTCGTTTAGTATTCGGATCTACCGCGATCCACTGATCTTTATCCACCAATAGATCCTCCATCTTGAGTTTCCAAAACTCAAAACTCTGACCATTGAACTTCTCAATCTCTATCTTTCTGCTGCTCACCATCTTCTTTCACCACCAGAATCAATCTCGCAGATCTCCCACTGAACAGGGTCTACCACAGGCCCGAGCAAAATCCCTCAGCAACAAAAGCGTCCCCTTGAAGCCAAAACTGCTCTGATATCAAATGTAGGTTTTAACCCTGTATAGAAATTACCTGCATAAGAATTCTAAAACAAAGAAAATAAACAATGTGAGAGCATAACACATAAAACACATACGCACAGATATTTTCCCTTGGATCCCAAAATCTGGACTACCACTTTGGTTTTTCATTATATTCCTTTCAATGTTACAATACATATTTATACATGTTGAAGCATCCAATACCATGGACCGAAAGCCATCGCGTCCAAAACCATGGACCGAAAACCATAGGTAGGTTCGCCCAACCTAATATAGGGTCGAAAAAAAAAATTCCCGGGGCGTTACCCTGGACCCCGTAGAGGGAGGCTACCCGCCCCCCTCAAACCCCCCAGATAGGGGGAGCTACCGCCCCCCCTGTGACCCCCCCACTGTGCAATCGGCGCAACGAAGGGGGGGCTTCACCCTCCTTCTAACCCCCCGGTTCACGACGTAGGCTAGTTGTGGAAATAATATAACATATCCCAACACTTAACATTGCAATTTCTCCTGTGGAATTCACCTTCAAGAACAAGTAATTTAGATGAAGTTTGTTCGATGGAGTGAGACGCCATATTTCCAGTTACAAACATTTTCTAAAACACACAGTACTCAAAGTTACTGCATGGATTCCAATTAAATAGAGAGAGACAGATTTTTTTTTATTTAAAGAACAAATAAATTTCAACTTATCTTCTTGGCTTGAAAGTTTAACTAATGACACTCACAGAAACAAAACAGAAAAATAAGGAGAGGGACGAAGTCACAGAGACATATTTCAACCAATATTCATGGCATGAAAGTACATTTGTTGTAACAAATAGCTATAGAGAAAAGTATAAGAGAAACATAGTAATAAATACTAAGCCTTGGCATGGGATAATGTTTGCTTCCTTGTCCTGTTCATATGGTAAAAAATCAACTTTGTTCAATTTATATAAATAGCAATTTCAAGGGCCGCATGAAACTATCATTTAACCATAAATGTTAAACTCGATTTTAATCACAGAATATGGGGTGGTGTCACTACTACAGCAAGGGTATTTTTAAGACATTTTTTAAGACAAAAGAACTCTTTTGTCTCAAAAAATGACTTTTTATCTAGTTATTTTACAATAAAATTTAATGTCAATTGAATTGTCTTAAATATAAAATTTAAGACAAAAACAGTTTGAGACTCTTATAACCAGAGGGGAAACTCACCCGATTCTGCTTCCCATATACACAATTTTCATAGAAATCAAAATCCAGAGAGCTATTACTCATACCTTCTACCATACCTTTACCATGAAGTATTCAAAGGCCCTTCTCTCCAATATGTCCAAGCCTTTGATGCCACCGCATGGTCTTCTCTCCAGAGACCACTAGATTTTCTGCTCCATTTTCAGGAACCATAGAACTATTGCACCCATCAACAACAGTGCTACCTTGCAGCTTGTACAGAGTTCCAATCCGAACTCCCCGCATCAATACCAGTGCTCCTCGAACCATCTTGCAGGTATCCTTCTCGAACAGTGTCTTTACACCTGCATCATCCAACTTGCTTACAGAAATCAGATTTCTGGCCAACGCAGGAATATGCAGAACACCCGGAAGGGTTCTAACCCTTCCACCTTGCAACTTCAACTTTACTTTTCCGCGACCAATGATTCTAGCCTTCCTATCGTCTCCTAAGAAGACATCACCACCATCGTATTTCTCATACTCGCAGAACCACTCTCTATGGGGAGTGAAGTGAAAGGATGCACCTGAGTCAATCAACCATGCCTCATGATCTACTGTGTACTTGAAGAAGCCAAGTACACATCCCCACCTTCATCTGAGGTGGTTTTTGCCTCTACAGAAGGAGCGTCATCAGATCCCTTTCCTTTATCAGGAGCTTTAGATTTACACTCCCTTCTGAAGTGCCCTTCCTTTCCGCATTTTCAGCACACCACCTTTATAGGTTTTCCTAGAGATTTATATCTCCCTCTAGATTTAGATCTCCCACTTGATGACTTATTTTTGTTTTTGTTCTGGGACCGTCCTCGTAAAAACAAGGCGTCACCATTCTAGTTGTCCATATTTTTCCATCTCATCTCCTCCATCAGTAAGGCTGAGACTATTTCATCGAACTGCAAAGCAGTTGCATTGCTACCTATTGCAATAACCAGACTATCCCACAAATCTGGTAGAGAACATAACAAACTGATGCACTTATCTTCATCTGAAATTTTAAAATCAACAGATGATAACTGACTTACCACAATGCTAAACACATTCAAATGCTCTGTCACCGAGTCTCCATCTTTCATCCTCACGTTATACAGCTTTTTCCGTAGGAATAATTTATTCACCAGAGACTTAGATTGGTACAAAGTCCCTAACTTGTCCCACAAAGCCTTCACCGTAGCTTCCCCTGATACATTCAGCAATACTGAATCTGAGACACACAATCGTATTGTGCTCTTTGTCTTTCAATCCAACTTCTTCCATTCTTCATCGGTCACTCCCTTTGGTTTAGTACCCAAATCTACCGCGATCCACTGATCTTTATCCACCAACAAATCCTCCATCTTGAGTTTCCACAACTCAAAACTCTGACCATTGAACTTCTCAGTCTCTATCTTTCTGCTGCTCACCATCTTCTTTCATCACCAGAATCGATCTCGCAGATCTCCCACTGAACGGGGTCTACCACAAGCCCGAGCGAAACCCCTCAGCAACAAAGGCGTCCCCTTGAAGCCAAAACAGCTCTGATACCAAATGTAGGTTTTAACCCCATACAGAAATTACTTGCATATGAATTCTAAATCACAGAAAAATAAACAATGCGAGAGCATAACACATAAAACACATATACACAGAGATTTCTCACTGGATCCAAAAACCAGTACTACTAGCTTGATTTTTCATTATGTTCCTTTCAATGTTACAATACATATTTATACATGCCGAAGAATCCAATACCATGGACCGAAAAACCATTGCGTCCAAAACCATAGACCGAAAACCATAGTCGTGGAAAGAATATAACACAGCCCAACAGAATCCTCTCCAGATTCATTGTTAATACAAGGGTAAAGGAAATTTTCTAGCTCAAGGCACTAGCCAATACCGACTTTGATATTTGTGACCCCTTTGTGGGGATGCACCTACCCTGCCTCGTTGGGTTTCTGCCTTGTAACATAGTTCAAGGATCACAAGACTTTCCAATATTCCTACTCCATTAGACACACTTTATATGCTATACATAGTGAATGGAAAAAAAGCATTATAGAACACACAATTTCATAGAAGGAAGAAAAATCTTAGCCAGTCCAATATCAAAATCTTAACCACTAATTAATAAAGAATAACAAGTAGTGTAATGAATTGTTCCTATTTATTTATTTACAAGCTGTAAAGAATGTAGTGGAATGGAGAATATTACTTAGGAAACCCTTCAATATTTTCTACTACTATTTATGTGCATGTACATATGAAATTAAGAGCAATGTTGAATACAAAGTTTCCTTTTCTCTTGCCTCCATTTTGACAAGTCAGTGTGAAATGAGTGTCACTTTGAATCTCCTTTCCTGTGTGGATGTTTTGAAAAATCAATGTGTAATTTTATTCACTTTGAATCTCCTTTCCTGCGAGGGATCACATCCACAGTTGATTAGTAAAAGATAATCTACTATATATTATGTTCAAGAAACTGACTGCAATATACAGTGGAAACAAGGCATCAATTCTTATTCTGAATTTGAATATCTCAGGACAACATAAGAGATAAAAATGCATATGGCCTTAGTAGCTAGAAAACAATCACTCCATCATTACAGGACCACCTATATCTCGGCACTTAATCTAGATAATGGCACTAGTTGCAGTGCTTATTTGCATTAACACCATGGAAAAGCAACAACAATGTTTCAAAGCACACTTATTGGAAAAGTTGTAACATTCCAAGAATATTTAATGATAGCATCTAAACCTCATAGCTATGGTAGGGAAAATAGGGAACCCAAATATTGGAAGATATCTCATACCAAATCTGAGAAAAAATTGAAAAGGGAAAAAATTAAAATCTATAAATCAAGCAATGAATTGTTTAGAAATCAAATACAATTCCTTTAACTAACAGTTAAATTCTGGTGATGTATTTAAATATTTAGTAAGAGGGGAACTTCAAACCATGATATATTACCTTTGTCATTACTGTCATCCCTCACTGACTGAGATTACAAATCAATACTTATGGAAAGATTGTAAGAAATTCTTTGAAATAGTAAAGCATGACCTCTATTTTCAAGCAACAAAATCAAGAAATTGTTACAACAAGAGCCATAATTGATACATAATCAATGAATCAAGTCCTTGTATGGCACAAGCTTCTTTCACAACCTCTATTTTCTCAATAACAAAATCAAGACATTGTATGTGGTTATTGCCAAAAGGAAACTGTGTTCTAATTTAGAAGAGGATCTTATCAAAAGACATGGATTTATTCAAAGCCACAAAGCCTAATGGGTTACTGAAAAATAAGTTGGAATATGGGATCATGATACTCAAATTGAAAAAATATGCTTTCCTTTTAGAAACGTCAAAGTTATACAATGTTTTTTGAAAGCATTAGAATTTGAAATTGGGCCTTTCTATCAAGACAAATTTTCATTAACAGAATGTACTTTCCTACCTGAAACATTGTAAATATCCAAGAAAAACTTGAAAAGCATAAGAGAACTTAGCATAATGTACTTTCTTTCCTTCCTTAACATTCTTAAAGAGTTGAGGTTCCCCAAGTCATCAGGTAACTTTCGAAGGAAATGACAGTTAGTAATAGTCCAATTCACAACTGAAGATGTGTCACAAAATATGAGGGGGCATCTCCTCCAAATCACAAAAGTGCTCCAGGTTAAAATCTAGCATTATTGGAAGCTTAATGCTTGACTGGGTGTTATTGAACCCAGACGTTTTTCCAATCTTCGCTAAAAGCTTAAATATAGCTTCTCTAAGTTCTACATGACTTTACTATACTCTTGAAGTGGGGGCACATGCAACCTCTCCAAGTGAATAGTCTTAAACTAAGTGAAGATAAGGCCCATAGATCATTCAGTGTGGATCTCTTTAACCCATAATTGAATACTATGTCTCTCTTGAACCCATAATTGAATACTATTAGGAATTTCAAATTTTTCATGGAACTCAAAAATGTTGGAAGAAACTATTTGCTTCCAAAAAAGAGTAAACTAAAGCCTCTTCTTGAGGACAATTGATGTCACATGACTAATACTTCTCCATGGAATCTGTATAGGTAAACCACAAACGCAAAATTCCATTAGAATATTGTGTTTATTGAATACACAAATGAAATCATTGCATTTCTTTAAAATATCTTTTGAAATCAAAATTACCGAAATTACATATCGATAACTTAGTGGGTGTAGGATAAAATTCACCCGTGTCATTCATAGAAACCATGAGAAAAAACCTAATACTATATATAAAACCAAGAAAAATTCAAATTCATCACTTCTAGGGACTTCGTAACTACCCTGCCAATACACAAGTATGTTCCTGTTTGCAGTTAGAAAAATTACCCAAATTACAATCTGTTTATTCCAGCCTATGTTGGAAAGTTATAGAAGGATGACTAGTGCAATCAATCCATTCCTTTTAGCCCTCGATTTGTTTTAGTTTAAAACCGAAGTATACAAATATATCTGTCTAATGTCTATGCTTTAACCATTCACCTTAAGATGTTTTTACAATATAATTTCCTAAGTCTATTTAATATTTCATTATCATAAAAACCAACCTATATCCATCTTAACTCCACATCTACCACTATCCCTCTGAGCACTTAGTAGACCTAGAATTAAGATGGATCTAAGATGATAGAATTTCCCCTTTAAATAGTCTATGCTCACATGAATACCATGGTCAATACCATGGTTTATCATAAACGTGGAGCTTAAAAATTACTATTAGTAATTTATAAAAATTAATAAAATTAATAGTTGACTTTTATTTTATTTTTTGTTTTAACCAAGCTAAAATGTTTAACATACATTAAATTACAACATCCACTTTTACTCTTGATCCACCAAGCCCCTAGAGGGATCAAATATTTTTTCACTCTATGCTAGTTTGCATATCACGATATTTGATACCTCTCGGGGGTTAGTAGATCCAAAGTAAAGATAGATCTATGCTGGTTTAATTCCCCCATTTAAATAGGCTACATTCCAGGTGAATACCATGGGTCAATACCATGTGCCATTTTTATTTTTATTAATACTAATATTAGGGTTAATAATGTTCTTTTGCATGGTATTAATAATAATCTAGCCCGTGGTATTTGTCCCATAGTATTTTTTCCCATAGGTTTCACCTAAATATAATGCATTTTTTCGATGTATCCTGTAAATATAAGGTGACTTTATGGAGTAAAAAATATATATTATATATATTTTGATATATATAAATTTTAATAATTTTATATTGCTATATATATATTATTTGTTTTACCTACTCTTGTTTATTTATATTTTTATTAATTTACCATACCTGTTTTACAAATATGGTATTTGGCCCATAGAATTCACTTAAATGAAACCTCTTTTTTGAGCCTTCATAAATAGAAGGAGGGTTATGGACTAAATATAAAAAGAGGTTTAATTTATTTACCATACGTCTAGTTTATTTATATTTTTATTTATTTACCATACCTTTTAAGTATAAAAATGTGTTTTATTTATTTACCATACCTCCACTTTACTTATATTTTTATTTGTTTACACCCTTGCATGTATATAAGGTGACTTATGGAGTAAATATAAAAAATGTTTTATTTATTTACCATATACCTCTCATTTATTTATATTTTTAATAATTTACCATACCTCTTTTCTAAATATGGTATTTGGGCCTTTGGCCCATAGGATTCACTTAAATAAAACCTATTCTTGAAAATGGGCGAATGGAAGGTTGTAACTCCTAATTTCAAGGGCTAAATTTACCTTTTTTACCCTCTCCCTTAAAATAAGGTGGGCTATTTGAGGTGATTTGTAAAAATGTACTATGATACAAAATATTCGCCCACTAAAAATTTAAAACCCCTTAATTTCACCAAAGGGCAAACATTCACCCCTAAAATTTTCCATGATTTTGAGCCAAATCATTTATAGCGAGAGTGAGGACCTTGTTTTAACTAGAGAATACAAAAAGAAACTTTAAAGAATCTATTTTGAATTTGTTTAGTTCCAAGTTGACCAATATTTGTAGTCCATAAGATCTAATAATTTTCAATGGTCTAATGAAGTGGCTAAAATCCATCCAGATGACCTGTATTCATGAGATTGGTACTAGAGTTGTAGATTATGTGATCCCCACACACAACAAAATAGTAGATTTTGATGTTTTTGGCATCTCAATGAATCTCACTCAGATCATAGACCTTAACCCTTTCTCTAAACTTTGTCGTATAAACAATTTCCATAGAAGAGAAATTTAATAACTAAAGAACTTAATAATAAAAGATTTTTTTTTGCATAGTAAAGAAAGTGAAATTACTAGAAAATTCATTAAGAATGCTTCTAATGAGTCCCTAAAATATGACAAGAAAAATAAGTCCAAAGCTCTAATTAAAAGAAAGTGATATATCCTAAAATTTTCTCTAGGTGAATTCTAACTCATAAAACTAAAGAAAACAATATGATTCATTGTTGAATTGAGGCTTCTATGATCCATATCAGTTTTAAGAAGGGTTTCAGCATAAATCACACGTAAAAAATATTTGTTGATGCGTTTCAAACCAACCAGTGTGGTTCATCGTCAGGACAAGTTGAAGAGTCAGACCATGGCTAATTATTGAATAGGGAGAGCAGATCATCCAAACGACTAAGTGTGACAATAGCTATAATAAGTACAAAAACCGCTAGATTTGTATTATTATATTAAAATATTATTAATGTTTATCATAGGTTATTAAGTCAAAAATTAATAACTAATAGTAATAAATAATATAATATTATAAGCATAGTAATGTTATAGTAATAACTTTAATTTATTAATTAATTTATTATATATTATATATATATAGATAGATAGATAGATAGATAGATAGATAGATAATCTATTTTATTTATTCATATATTTATTAGTTATTAATAATAATTAATTTATTTTAATTTATTTATTCATTTAATATCCAATAGGGGCATAAGGTCTACTTGATCTAGGTAAATTTATTTATTCTTTTTAAATTGATTTATGCTGAAACCCTTCTTAAAACTAATATGATTAATTTGAGTGGTTATAATTCTTAACTTCAAAGATTTTACAAACCCAGAAAGGTCATCAACAACATTCAAACCTTTTATACAAGGATTCTTTTTCTTTGAAGACAAATTTTGGTGTTAAATGGCTCACAAAAGGAAAACTGAAGGATATCAAAAACTATGAAATGGAAATCGTAAAAATTCTAGAGCCTATCCTCACTCCTTACATTCATAATATTTTCAATTTAGTAATCAAGTAGGGTTTTCCTAAACCCTAAATTCAAAGCTTCATTGTTCCTATTTTAAATTGGAGAGAAAAGAAATCTCTCTTATAGAACTATTATTACTAGTCATTATTTAACTAAGCTATATGGAATTTTGTTAAAAAATAATATCAATATATAGCTAGAAAACCATAGAAAAAAAGTTAAAAGCTATGTTGAACTTATAGCTAATCATTCTACTAGTGACTATATTGTTTAGACTTAAGATCATTTGTGAAAAGTGTCAACATAATAAAACCATAATATCACTTACAAGAAGTGTCAAAATAATAAAAATAATATTTAGTTTAACAAATTTAAAAAATTATAAAATAATAGGATTCTTAGATCTAACATTTAGAATAGAGATCTTATTGCATAACATTTGGAAATGAAGAAAAACTATTTAAAAATTTCTTTTGTAAAAGAACAAAAAAATATCATAAAATACTATATGTTATTAATTTAGTTAAAAAATAATTATTATGATTTTTCAACAAACTTATTATGTAACTTATAAAAAATATAATAAAAGGAAAATTGATTAATATTATTTTTTAAAATGAAAAGAAGTGTATTTCATTATTCTCTACCATTAGTATATTAGTTTTCATTTTGGATCTATTTTAATGGGATGGAATTAATAGATTAAGTTATATTTATTTTAAATAAGATTTATCAATTACAAATGGGGATTAAATTTCTGTAATTTTTTATTTATTTAAAAAATGATGGATATCAATATTTAATATTTTCAAATTTAAGATGAATCTAAATTAGTTTAATTATTTTAGAAAATATCATATAAATGGTTAGATGATCCAAAAATAATTTATTACCATAGGTTATAAAATTGAAATAAAATAATTATTAATTTAAGAAATTAAATTAATAATTATTATTCTAGAATGATTAATTATTTAATAGAGACAATTAGAATTAGTATATTGTTGTAACAAGATATGACTCTCCAAATGTGTCGTATCTTAAGCTTTATTTTAGGAGATTAGTTAGCTAATTGGTTTGAATAGCATTTAATGTAAATGGACACTTGCTATTTAATAAGTGATCCATAATTATAGGTAGTTAGGACATGGAGCTTATAAATAACTCATTGCAAGAGTGTTTGGTTGTTCGGGTGTAAACTCTTGCAAAATCAATTATGTAATTATTTTTTTCTAATTAATAAAATTATGTGTCTGAGGACACTTCTGCCATTATTGTGGTATCAGAGCTCCAGTAATGTTGCAGTGGATGTGAAGAGGAGATTCCAGCCCTACAAGTTTGTGCAAAACTCCATTGAATTGCTGAGCAAATAATTGGTATGAAATTTGTCAAAATTTTGTTCAAAAGAGAAGAAATTTTATTAATTTTAGATTTTTCAAATCTGAAAATCAATTATTTTTTTTAGGCTATTGAAAACCAATTCAAATTGTAAGTTGAATGTAGGAGGGCGCAGAGCTATGTTTTAAAACTTTGTTGGAATTCAATTGAAAATTGTTATGTTTCAAATAGCATTGACATAGTTTGAACAACGTCGAAAATGAGTGGCTCTGGCATATCAAGTTAGAAAGTCGAATTCATGAAGGCACATACATTTTGGTGAAAATTAATTGAACTACTATTAATGATGAGTTTGTGTTGTAATTAAAAACATTGTTGTTTGAATACGCATAGCATTGATATGAAGATTTAAAAGGCACAAATTAATGAATTTCGATTATGGGATGCGTTAAATTGTTGAACCAGATCTATTGAATGAAATCGATGGCAGTAATTGCTCTTCATTTAGTGTGTTGAAGCTACAGGTGTAATAGATTGTTGAAAGTGTGTTCTGGACAGAACTATGGACGGAATTAATTGGACGTTGGCTCTTAGTAAATCAATATCGATTTATTATAAAACCTAAATCGTGGCAATGTCAAACCCAGCGTTGTGAAATTAAAGGGCTGCGTTTCATGTTTGAATGTTTCTAAATAGCAAGATGGATCGATCGATTGGAAGATCGAGCACTGCAACATGAATTAATGCAGAACTAAATCAATTGACCAGCAGACCTTCGTTGATAGGATGTACATTAAATGGAAAGAGTCAGTTAGACAGCAAATTATCAATTGGAATTGAAGAGAAAGAACGAGTTTGGAAAAGTTATTGAACGTAAAGCTAGGGCACTGTAAAACTGTGAGGTAAGGAAACCTGTGGTTGAATATTTTGGGATGTTAATTGCGTAATTTAATTATATAAATAGAAATACACTGGAAAGGTCGATGCATAGTGCTTTGAGTTTAGGGGAAAGAATTAGATTGAGATTTCCACATGGACTAACACATATGAAATCACCATAAGCTAGTTGTGGATTTTGTAATTTGAAGAGACAACAAAAAGTTTTATTTGTTTGGCACTTGGAGAAATAAGGGAGTTTCTAGTATTTGTAATATGGAGATATAAGGAATTTACTATTTGGAGAAATAAAGTGTGAGAAGGTGTAAGGGATATTTGTAAATGTTAGGGATTGTAAATTTTGGAGTAATAAGGAGACTTTATTTGTAATTTGTTTTCAGAGAGATAAGTGTGGCATTGTAACTCAAAGTAATTTTACTTTAAGGGGGGGGTAATTTCTTTTTTACCATATTGTGCAAAAGCACCATTGTAAAAAGTCAAATTTTGAAAGTTGCCTTGTAAAAATTTGAGAAATTGGCTAGAGCCAAGTGCAAAGCTTAGTCAATTTTCTCCTATTTTGACGACTATTCGAGGGTAAAGGCCAAGCCACGATAGATCGTGTTTTTTGCGTGGTGTGTCGTGTTGAATATCTTGTCATTTCTGTTCTGATTCCTAGTGCGACGCTTCAACGCTAAAATGTCTAAGTTGATTAATTTGTTTTTTGATTCTGACAAACTTGAAGGCACAAAATCTTATAAAACATGGCATCGTCTCATCGAAAGAACTCTCATTTACAATGAATTATGGCAGGGAATATGTGATGGAGATGTTAAGCCAAATAAACCCACAGATGCAGCTACACTAGCAAAATGGGAAATCAATAATGCTAAAGCCTTAGATCTTATTAAATCTTCTGTGAATAATGAAATGTATGTCCATATAGAAAATGCTACAGATGCATGGTCTACCTTGAAAACTTTTAAAGACCTCTTTGATACTCAGCCTGAATCAAAGAAAGTTGATCTACAATTAAAATTGTTGCAATAAAAATTAACTGAAGGCGGTGATGTTCTTGAATATATCTCAAGACTTAACAATATTAGGCAAGAAATTATTAATTTTGGTTTTCCCGCAATTGATGGTAGCTTTATGGTCACAATTGTAATTGTTGGACTTCCTTCTTCCTACACGCATTTTTTGGAGACTCTACAAGTAACTGGGAAATTAGAGAATCTAAAGTTTGATGAACTCTATGAAATGTTGACTCAACATGATAAAACTTTTGGGAAGAAGAAGAAAGTTGGTGAAGGTGTTTTTCTCACAGAGGCCAGCACTAGTAAGTCATCAGCAGACAGTTCTCGAGGCAGAGGCAGAGGGAATCAAAATCAAGCACCACATAATCGAGGTCGAAGTCAAAGCAGAGGAAACAAATTTAACAGAGGAGGAAGAAATAATTTTCAAAGCAAATGATACAATCAAGACAGAGGCAATTTTCAAGGACAAGGATATAATAATCAAGGTAGAGGACAATCTCAATATAGAAGTCAAAGCAGAGGTAGAGGACAATCTTCAGGAAGAGGAAGAGGCTTAAGTCAAATTTTGTGTCGAAGATGTAACAAAGTTGGCCATTATGCTGAAGATTGTCGAACTTCACTTAATAAAATTCCCAAGTTTCAGCAGCATTCAACACAATTTGCCAATGATCAAGATGAAGATAACTCATAATATGTTTTTACTTCCTCGCCAGCATCACAAATTTCATCCCATCTTAGAAGTGACTATGAATATTCCTAGATCTTGGATTCCGGGGCAACTCAGCGCATGACTTGTCGACGTGATTTTTTCTGGAATTTTCAAGATTGCCAACTTAATTCCTTTTTTCTTGCTGATGATACAAAACATACTCCTTATGGAAAAGGAGTAGTAAAATTTTTTCTCCTTGGCATTGGAGAAAAAATGATTTCCAATGCATGGTATGTACACAGTTTTAAGAAAAATTTTCTCTCTTTAGTCACGATTCGACAAGCAGGACATTAGGTGATTATGGAAGATGGTTTAATGAAGATTAATTCAGTGAAACAAAACTTAAAAAAAATCATGACAGGTTATGAAGATGGAAAACTATTACGAATGAAAGGGACAGCTATTCCAAGGCATTCTGATTTTGCAGGGGCAGTGACTACAGGTATTTCACCTATAAGACTATGGCATGTAAGATATGGAAATTTGAATTTTGAGAGTCTTTCTCAATTGCAGAAACAAGGAATGGTTAAAGGACTTCCCACTTTCAAAAGGGAAAATGCAAAATGTGAAGCTTGCATTTATGGCAAACAAAATCGAGAAAGTTTTCCAACAAATTCATGGCGTGCAAACAGGCGGCTACAACTAGTTCACAATGATGTTTGTGGACCACTACAAACTTCCTTTGGTGGATGCAAATATTTCTTACTATTCATTGATGATTTCAGCAGAATGACTTGGGTTTATTTTTTGAAGAACAAGTGAGAAGCATTTGATAAGTTTAAAATTTTTCGCCTACCTGTTGAAAATGAAGTCAAAGAAAAGATATTTACTCTTAGGACAGATAATGGGGGAGAATTCACTTCAAATGAATTCAAAATTTATTGCAGTAAAAATGGCATAAGACGACATCTTACTAATGTTTACACTCCACAGCAAAATGGAGTAGTTGAAAGAATGAAACACACTTTGTTAGGAATGGCGAGATCCATGTTAACTTTCAAGAGGTTAAGTCCAACATGTTGGGCGGAAGCAATTCATACAGTTGTTTACTTAAGAAACAGATCTCCAACTGCTTCTTTAGACGAAATCACACCTTATGAAGCTTGGTTTGGTTTCAAACCTCGAGTTAAACATCTTAGAGTTTTTGGGTCAGTTTGTTATGCCTTAGTTCCGAAAGAATAACGAACTAAGATTGACTCACGAAGTTTAAAATGCACAATGATTGGCTATTCTGATGAGAAGAAAGGGTATGCAGGGATGTCATTTTTGATGAAATTGAGAGTAAAAGTGCTGAAGAAATTAAAAATCTTCTTCATAAGTTAGAAACTAAGGGAAGTAAACGAAATGGAAAAATGCAAAGTCAACCAACTTCACCAAAATGGTATGAACTTGATTTTCATTCCTCTGAAGATGAGTCATCCATTCCATCTACATCAACAACATCATCTGGGTCTTCTAGCGGTTCATCCACATCTGCAAGCAGCAGCGGTTCTTCTGACAGTGACTCTCCACACTCTTCACCTGAACAACAAACATCAGTTTATATTAATCCTCTTTACAATGATGGAGACTTTACAGAAGTGCAAACAAGTGAGCACCAACTACCAAAATGGGCAGTTCAACTTTTGAAATATGTAAAGCCTGATGAGCTGAATAAAACAGGCACCCGAAGGGCACATAGAAGTGATGGCAATTTTGCCTTAATAGCGAATGATTTTACTGAACCTTCTACATACAAAGAAGCAGTAAAACTTAAAGAATGGAAACAAGCTATAGTTGAAGAATATCAGGCGGTAATTAATAACAACACTTGGAAACTTTTTGATTGTCCAGCAAATGTTAAACCCATAGGATGCAAATGGGTTTACAGAATTAAGTATAATAAAAAAGGAGAACTTGAAAAGTATAAAGCACGACTTGTCGCAAAAGGTTTTGCGCAGCAAGAAGGCATTGATTATGAAGAAACTTTTGCTCCTACAGCAAAATGGAACACCATCCGATTAACACTTGCATTGGCCACTCAAAAAGGATGGAAAGCTTATCAAATGGATGTGAAAAGTGATTTTCTCAAAAGGGATTTACAGGAGGAAGTATATATGACCCAACCACCAGGGTTTGAAGTTGAAGGACAAGAACATAAAGTCTGCAAATTGATCAAGGCTTTATATGGATTAAAACAAGCTCCCCGAGCTTGGTATGCAAAGATGGATGAATACCTTAAGAAAGTTGGTTTTCAACGAAGTGAATCTGATGATACTTTGTATGTGCATCAACAGGGAAAATATCTGGTCATTCTTGTTATGTATGTAGATGATTTGATCATTACTGGCAACCATGATGATCATCTTGCACAAGTGAAAAAGGAGTTACATGCCGGTTTTAAAATGACAGATTTGGGATTACTTCACTACTATCTTGGAGTTGAAGTCTTCCAACGTCCACATCATATTTTCATTTCTCAGAGTAAGTATGCAGCAGAGGTTCTTCAGCGATTTGGCATGCAGGATTGCAAACCCGTTCTCACCCCCATGGAGCAAAACTTGAAACTTTAAAAATTTGAAGGGGGGGGAAGGTGGACAATACTACTTACAGACAGTTGATTGGCAGCTTGATTTATTTGACAAATACTCATCCTGATCTATCTTATGCAGTCAATATTCTTTCACGTTTTATGCAGGAACCATGAGACAACCACTGGAATGTAGCCAAAAGAGTTCTTCGATATATCCAAGGAACAAAAGATTTCGGTCTTCTTTACACAAAGACTAAAAGTTTTGTACTTGGTGGATATTTCGATGTCGATTTTGTTGGGAGTATTGATGATCGAGCATCAACATCAGGTTATTTAATGAATATGGGGTCAACAGCAGTATCTTGGAGTTGTATGAAACAAGCTACAGTGGCCATTTCTTCAGCAGAAGCAGAGTACATTTCAGCATGGGAAGCAGCATGTGAAATTGTTTGGTTGCGCAAAATTTTGCAGGACTTGGGCATTTCTCAGGCAGAAGCTACATCATTTTTCATTGACAGCCAGTCAGCCATCAAACTTGCCAAGAAACCAGTTTTTCATTCAAAGACAAAGCATGTGGACACCAAGTATCATCATATCCGATCTCTCATTGCCAAAGATGTCCTCAAGCCAGTTTATTGTCCTTCCGAAGATCAGATCTCCGACATTTTCATCAAACCGCTTGACAGAATAAAATTTACTAAGTTCGGGGATGAACTTGGTATCTGTTGTAATGTATCTTTGGATCATAGGGGGAATGTTAGATGATCCAAAAATAATTTATTATCATAGGTTATAAAATTGAAATAAAATAATTATTAATTTAAGAAATTAAATTAATAATTATTATTCTAGAATGATTAATTATTTAATAGAGGCAATTAGAATTAATATATTGTTGTAACAAGATATGGCTCTCCAAATGTGTCATATCTTAGGCTCTATTTTAGGAGATTAGTTAGCTAGTTGGTTTGAATAGCATTTAATGTAAATGGACACTTGTTATTTAATAAGTGATCCATAATTAGAGGTAATTAAGACATGGAGCTTATAAATAGCTCATTGCAAGAGTGTTTGGTTGTTCGGGTATAAACTCTTGCAAAATCAATTATGTAATTATTTTTTTCTGATTAATAAAATTATGTGTCTAAAGACACTTCTACCATTATAAATAATAAAATAAAAATTTACTTTTGATATATATAATTTCCCTCTTTTTAAATAAAAAACGCACTTTTCAAAAAACATATATATAGATATATATCATTTATTTTATTTTTAAATTTTTATATAACTCACCATACATCCCACGGTATACACTACATTATAAAGCACCTATACGGCTAGTTTTGTTGCTATAACATCAAATTAAATGATAAAAAAAATAAGAAAGAAATTAATAATAATAACGACCGCGTGCTTTACACTAGTGTTATTACAATGACTAATCAAAATGAAAGGCAAGGAAGAAAACACAACCTAGGGTATATGGTAAATTATCGACTTTATCGTGTGTGTTACACGGACTCAATTATAAAGAGTATAGAGATTATTCACAGAACTACCTCACATAAATACGCAGGTGCTATGTGAAAAATAAGTTTGTTTCTAAAGATACGGCAATGACTAGCACAATCAAATTTCTATATTTCATCCAACACTTATGCAGATTTTAATGGTACATAATCTACACACTCAATACTTCCAGAGGTCATTTACATAATTAAATTAGACTTCCACTAACTTGAAGGTCATTTTCAGACGACACTATCTACTTCCTGAGGTCATTTACATAATTAAATTAGACTTCCGCTAACTTGAAGGTCATTTTCAGGCTCACAGAATGCTCACTGACTCTCCTCTAATAAAGGGGTAAAGCTAAATGGGGAGGTCCCATAATTCCAGAGTGGTTACTTTCATCCTTGGCACTAACTACAGTGCATTGAGTAAATGGAAGTGGGTAAGGGACCATAATTCCAGAATGGTTGCTTTCGTCCTGCATTACCTGCTGCCCATGGCGATGTTTAAGCGATAATGGAGATGTTTAAGCGATAATGGAGGACAAACAATAGTCACAAAATAGGCTATATAAAAAGCGTTGGACCAGTTCACTATTCACCTGCTTTAAACGAAAGAAGCCTTTACCTGGCGTTGGAAACGTGTCAAAATATAGGCTATATAAACATCATAGTAAATTGTTTCATGGAAATGAAGTCGCTTGATAGGGAGGTTCGTGCTGAAGTCAAATGTCAGAATTTGGTTATGAGATATATATATGGGAATATATTTGCTCATATCGTCTCGGTCGGTGGAGGTTTTCTCGCCTTCGAGTGTTTTCTGTGTGCGCAGAAGTCATGGCAGGCAGTGCGAATGCCATGACTGTAATTATACTTGGCTTGTTATTTGTGTTATGTATTATCCATATTTAGATCTTCTTATAAGTAGATTACAACTCTGCAAATTACAGTACCTTAATTCCAGTAATTAACCCAATCACCCTATCAGTTTTCAAGATATATGTTAGCTAATGCTTTATATCAGTTGTAACAATAATCTAAGATTGAAATATTTATATGTAATAATGAGTTAATTTTCTATTCCCTTTTTAATATGTAATAATTATTTGAAAGTATTAATTCAGATAGATATATGGCCCTGCATTGAAAATCAATTTAGTTTAAATTTATATTACTTATTATGATTATAAATAAATTTATTTTTAATGTGAATTTAAAATTTTAAACAATAATTTTTTTATTTACATTTAAAAAAATATTTTTTTTAATTAATTAATATTTTAAAAAATATATATGCAATTTAAATTATTAATATATATATATATATATATATATAATTAAAAATATTAATATTTTTTTTCTTAACTAGTATTTCTTATTATCTTTTTAAATAAATAACAATAAATAAATAACCACTCTTTTATTAAACCTTTTATTTTAAGATTTTGGTATTTTCGTTACAGATATGCATGGCTACTTATCATAGCTTGCATTTTGACTGGGAAAGTGTCCCTTATGACTGGTAGGAGTGAATTTATATGCAAAAGTAAATTTACCTAGTTTGTTGCATTAAATAACTTTGTCATCTTTTACATTTCCAAAAGCAATGGATTTCATGAATAATCATTATGCCATTGGAATGGATGTTTTGTATTACAAAATTTTTCAAGTTAATCGGGAGCTAGTTGAAATAGGTTAGATTTATTAAATTGGAAATATTTTTAAATCAAATTTTTTTTAGAAGAATGGGAAGCTGAGCTGAGAAGATCATATGTTTTTTTAGATATTCTAAAAAATTTGGCAGATGCATTGAGAAGATCATATATGATTTTATGATTTTATAGATAATTGCATTATAAATTTTTTTTTATATTAGTTTCTATATAATAGATTACTTTAAATTAATTTAATTAAAACAAGTAAAAACAATTATCTTAAACTAATTTAACCAAAAACAAGTAGAAATACTTATACACCTAATTGTTTTTGTTTAATAGCTACAAAGTTTTATATATATATATATATATATATCACATTTATTTAAGTATAAAATATATGGAGTTAAATCATATTAATTTAAAAAATAAAAATTGGTGGAGATATAAAGGTTATCTTTCTGGATAATGATAGAATCAAGGTTATATCTCATGACTTATTTCATAATTATTTTTGTGTTTTTTCATGTTATTCATTTGAATTTTTTATTTTTGATATTACTAGTATTACTGACTTTTAGTTAAGTATAGTAATATGCATCTTTGTTTACCATTTTATTTTTAATTTCTTGGAAGATCAATCCATCTTTTAATTAAAAAATTGGTTAAGAATGAGAATTTTCCTCTCCATTTTCTAATTCCCCTAACTCCCTCTTATTGAATATGGAAGATTAATCCATATTTTAATTAAAGATATTAATATCTTAATATATTTTAGTTGTTCTTTGGACATTAATAAGATTTTGAACATTAACTTATTCACATTTATGAATTATTAAGTAAATGATTATATGTTTTATTTATAATAGGATTGGATTTTCCTCCTTAGGCTATTACTAAATATGAGCATTGCAGTCATATAAATTGAATGGTTGATAAATGTTGATAGGAATTAATCCATAATAACCATTAAAAAAAATTACTTCATCATATATCTCAATTTACTAAAATTAAAAATATCATAAGAATTAACTAAATTATAAATTTATTGAATATTAGCATAGATCCATTTTAACTCTCGATCTACCAAGTGCCAAGGGGATCAAATTTCTCAAGATGCAAATCTATTTTTTGAGTGAAAATTTGAGGAAAGGTTTGCACGTCAAAATATTTGATTCCTCTAGACTCTTGGTAGATCCATAGTTAAAATAGATCTATGATAGTTTATAAATAATTTTGAAATACATATCTAGAGACAAAATGCATTTATATTTCTTTAAGTAAAACATTAATAAATGTTTTAATTATAACATTTTATTTATTTATTTATAATTTTCACATTAAAATGTTAAAACATGTCCCCTTATACTTGGTTGAAGTCAAAAATCATTTATCAATAGATATAACCTAAGCTTCTACTTATAGTTAGCAATAATTTTTTGTTATTAATATATTCTCATTTTAAATATTATATGTAAATTGACACATCACAAATCATTCGGCCAAGAGGCACATTCTATAGCCCAATATGGCTCCAATATGTAAGTATGTCATAGCCTTAAAAAATTATAAGAATTTTCACTAATGTCGGCCAAAACATTAGTTTTAATCTTAAATTACATATAACTTTTTAATCTTATTGATAAACTAATATTAATTATTAAATAAGATATAACTATGTATTATTATATATAATGTGAGTGGATAATAAATTATCTCATGCACTTAATAGTCCCTTTATCATATAAGTGAATTTGAATGGATCATAAATTTACCTTTAACAAAAATAATTACCACATTAAAATTCCAAATTAGGTAAAATTTTAAACATATTTACTCTTTACTAGAGCCAATACCTTTTCCTAAGTCAAAGTAAAAGGGTTACTTCAACACAAAGAATTTTCTCCAAAATCTTTTAATATCTTTTTTTATTAAATATTTGTAAAATGAATCTTTAAAGGGAAAAGCAATATCCTATAAATATATTAAAATCTTTAAAAACATAAATATTCATACATAAAAGTTGTAATATTTGAAAATATTAATTTGATATAGTTTTATTATAAATTTTAATTATCAATGTCATTCCAAAAGCATTAATTAAATCTAATATTGATACTAATATTAATATTAATAATATTATAGATACTAATATATTAAATTTAAATAACTTTGGATAATACATATTTAAATTTAATACAATATTCAATTTGTTATATTATAATATATATTAGTTTATTATGATATATATTAACTCTAGATATATATGGAGGGAAGGACAAAGACATAGAGTGATAGAGGTGGATAGATATAGAGAGAGTGACAAGGGAGAGATGGAGATAAAATGAAGGAGATGGGAGAGGAAGAATGAAGGGAGAGAAAGAAAGAGAGGCATGAGAGAGGGAGAGAATGGTAAGGGAGAAAAAAGGTGACACAAAGATTGAGGGAGAAAGAGCAGAGAGGGAAGGAGATAGTGACAAGCTTGGAGGGAAAAGAAGGAAAGAGAGTGAGATAGAGAGAGATATGGGGGGGACAAGGAGGTAGGACAGAAATGGATAGATGACTTGAGAAAGAAGAGGACAAATGGAGGGATAGAGCGATGAATTTGGAGGGGGGAGAGAGGCAATTAAGAAAAAAGGCATAGTGAGAGAAACATGGACAAAGAGAGAGAGGAAGTGACAAGGGAGATATGGAGAGAGAGTGTGTGTGTTTTGGGGTGAGATATAGAGACAAATAAGGAGATATGGAAAGAATGGGGTAGAGAAGGATATTGGGAGGTAGATAGGGACAGAGTTGGAGGGCGAAGAGAGAGACGAGGGAGACAAAGGAAGTTGGGAGAGAAATGGGGAGAGAGGAAGGAAGAGAGAGAGGATGTGAGAGAGAGAAGGAAAGAGGGAGGGATAGAGATATGGAGTTGTAGGCGGAGAGAGAGGGAGGTAAGAAGAAAAACATAGAGAGAGAAAGGTGGAGAGAGAGAGAGGAAGTGATAAGGGTGATAGATAGGGAGGGAGGAGAGATCAAAGGGGGAGAGAGGGAGAGAAGGGGAAGAGATAGGGAGAGGAATAGGTTGGGAGAAATAGATAGATATGGAGAAATAGTGTTTATGTTTTGGGGGTGATATAGAGAGACAAAGGAGAGGTAGAGGGAGATATAGATATTGATGGGAGGTGAAGAGACAGAAAAAGAGAGAGATAGAGAGAGAGAGAGAGAGAGAGAGAGAGAGAGAGAGATGGATATGGAGAGTATGTGTGTGTGTGTTTTGTGGGGGTGAGATAAAGAGACAAAGAATGATATATGGAGGGAGATATAGATATAAATAGAGAGGGGATCGAGGGAAGAAAATTTATTGCACAAGATGCATTGATTTGAGTGTAGATTATGATTTATAATCCTATTCTATTACTTGCACTAGATGCATTGATTTCGATCTAGATGTTGATTTCTAATTATATTTGATTTCTTGCACTAGATGCATCGATTTCAATGTAGATGTTGATTTCCAATCCTATTTGGTTGTTTGCACTAGATGCATTGATTTCAGTGTAGATGTGGATTTCTAATCCTATCTGATTGCTTGCACTAGGTGGATTGATTTCAATGTAGATGTTGATTTCTAATCTCATTTGATTGCTTGCATTAGATGCATTGATTTTATTGTAGATGTCGTTTTCTAATATTATTTAATTGCTTACATTAGATTTTAATCTTGAGGATGTAGATTATTAAAAAAATAATTTTTAATATATATTTAATAATATCTAGAGGGACTATTAAGAATTAATTAGTTTTCAAAAATTGTGATACCTAGAATTAAATAAAATAGATGTGTAGTGTGAATCCTTCTCCAAACTATTGACAAGATTGTATCCTTTTTTCATCACCAAATAATTACTAATAAAGAATTGCATACACAAATAAAAATATAACACAATAATTATAACATTCACAAGCATTTCCATCCAAACGCAAACACATAAACACACAAACCACTCAAAGCATCCAAACACAAATGTTCAAACCATTTAAGGCAAGCAACATAAATTAAACCAAAGAAGAGAATGAAACATAATGTGAATTTTGAAGTCTATCTCAAACACATACATAATAATTATAATATAGAAATGTGACTTTTTTCATATCCATAAAACACTGGATCTATCATGTGCCTAGAGAGATCAAATCCCTCAAGGTGCAATCATTTCCTCAAGTTCTACACATCAAAAATAAGGTTTGCACCTCGATGGATTTGATCCCTCTAGGGCATGATAGACGCAGTGTTAGATGGATCTAGGCTGGTATAATATCAATAATATTAATTTTACATGGCATCTTTCTACTATCCATATTAAGTGTGAAGGAATTAGATCTCTCCTTATATATATATATAAAGTTGATGTAAAATCAAGGTGGAAGGTCATCATTGATTTGTTTTCTTATTAGCTACATATTTATTTATTTTTAATTTTATAAAGGATATGTGTCAACACCACAGTGAGCACAAATCGCTCATCTCCATCATATTGGGTTGTAGAATGCAAACGAAATAATTATTATTATTAATGATAAAAAAATCAATATATAAGATAAACATAAATACATTTCAAAATACATGTAACACATGTATACATTTCAAAAAATATGTAATAAGATTCTTAATCATACATTCACCTCGACTTTATCATGGAGATTCTTTATCTATAAAGATACTTTGTTACAGTACTTTGAGTCAATATCATAGTTTATCAATACCACATGCCCATGATTCTTTTTATATGACATTTTTTAACTAATAACTCTAATTGAAATAGAATAAAAGACATAACTACTTTGGAAATAAATATTTTCCTTTTATATAAATATATTGTTAAGAATGTTTTAGAATATTCTATAAAAATTAAATTCCTACCATCCAAATAATATTTTTTTATAATTAAATTAAAATTATGGAAATATTCTTTCAAAATAAACATGTATATAGCCATAGTTATAAAATTATCACTTTACTTTAAAACTAATAACAACAATTTTAATAATTAATTAATATCAAAAATTTTAATAATTTTATTCACAAAGAAATTTTAAAAATAATAAATTTGAGAAAATAAAATAACCTAATTTATCATATTTTGTTTTGTTTCAAAATACATAACAATTTGACATATTAAAAAGGTGGAAATTTACCTCCGTTAAAATATATCAACCAGTTTTACTTAAATAATTATACATATAATTATTTAATAAAGAGATTTCAAATATTATAAACTTAATATCTCTTGATATTTGCACATATTATGTATATAAGTTTCAATCTGTTTTGGGTATTACAAAAGCTAAGCTATTTATTTATATCGATTCATATATCCTTTTTGCCATATCAAAACGTCTTTTAACAAGAGTATCCACATTTGTTTGATATTCATTGTTAAACTTTTAAAATAGTAATAATTCACTTGCATTACAAACCTTCAAGCCTCGAAGGTATACCATAACTCATATTAATATACCCATATATATATATATATATATCATATAATTTATATTATTAGCATTTGCATCATATGTTGCAAAGGAAATGTTGTAAGGCAATGGCATAAGAAACAATAGTATAGAAGAAAGAAATCAAAATATATGTAATTTTGTTCAAAGTGAATGATTTATGAAAATTCTTTTCATTAAGATTTTGGAACCCTTATAAGTAAGTGATTTAAATCAAACATTTCATAAAAAAAGTAATCTCATATCACCTTAATTCATAATGCAATGGATAATATTTTTTTTTCCATTATAAATTTGTCTAATTTTATGAGGAAAGCTTAATAGAAATACTTTAGTAGTAAGGGGAACATTAATAAAATCCCTCATCATTTGTTACATGATGTTGTTAATTTAGTTACTTCATGCTTTTTATCCTTATTTCACTCGTGTAAAATGTCCAAACTATAAAATAATGGTATTATTTGTTTTCTCTTTGGACCATTTTATTTTACCTAACTCCTTCATTTCCATAGCCTCAACTGGGTCCCCATCATTCTCTTTCCATAGTGACTCAATGTCTTCAAATGCATTTCATAAATTTCGCATAATAAATGTTGGTGGAAAGCCAATATATTTCACTTTGTAGAAAGAAGTGTACATTGCTTGGGGTAAAATTGTATTGTTCTTACCATATGATGATGTCATCTAAATCTTGAATCTTTCTTGCCACTTATGAATTCCCCCATTCTAAATGTTGTTTGACCATGAGGACATTGACATCATAATCCTTGTTCATGAGAATATCATTTAAAAGGTCAATGATAAGTGGCACAATTTGTTCCTCACAATTCTAAAATTCTCCATTCTAATTGTTATTTGACCATGATAATATTGGCATCATAATCCTTGTTCCTGAGAATATCATTTAAGAAGTCAATGATAAGTGACACAATTGGTTCCTCACAATTGTGAAAGTAAAGGACAAATTCATTCACATTATGTTTGAAAACTTTATAGTAAGAGTCTTGATTCCTGAAGTTTTGTATCTGCTCCTTTTGTTTTTTTTATTTTTGTCATCTCAAAAAAAATGTTTCTCTAATAACCTATGTTATTGCTATCTTAGAAATGGCATTGTCATTAGCTTTTCTTGTTTGAATTTAATCACAACTAAGTTTGTAGTTTCAATTGCAAATTTCATGCCTCAATTCCAATTTTTTATAGAAGGCAAAGATCCATAAAAACTATAGATGAATCCTCATCATGGAAGCTAAGAGGTAGCTCATTAATCATCTATTCATCGAAGGTTGTTGTTTTTAGCTTCACCAGTGACACATAAGCCTCATGTTAATACATTAATACTTTACATGGGAAACTTATGGGTACTTTTGTTTAAGCTTGATGTATATTGGCCTTGAATGATACTATATTGAGCCTACATGATGGTGCAAAATTTAGCATGCTATAAATCACTAGAGAACATTTAGAACCAATCTACCTCCTATTCGTATGTATAAATAAATCCATATATGTTTGTTCCTCTCAGGCTGATTTAGATATGGGTGAGGGAATCCAGAAAGGAAAACATGAGATCATAGCGAGGGGGTTTTCAAAGGCAAAATAATATCCACTAGGTAAACTTTCTTCTTGGAATCTAGGCAGAAACTTTGGAAATAGATAATTAGGTATGACCAATTAAAATTTGAGTTGGTTAAATGGAGGTTGTATTGACATTTACAGTAAGGTACATTCTTTTATTAATGTGCAAATAAATAATTCAACTCTAGTAATGTATCCATGATTATAACTATGAAGTTATTGAGAATTGTTTGTGTTGGATGATGGAACCCATTCCCAACACTTAGATGGTAGCTAAGATTGCCTCTTAAACCATCTTAAACAATCTTAAGGTTAGTAATGTATCTTTCTTATTGATTTCTCTAAATGTCACCAGTTCATGTCGCCTGATTATGAAATTATCCAAATGAATTTTGAATTTTATTTAGAGTTGAAAGCTAATCTCATTAACTTAATTGTGAAGAATTTGTGCTGCAAAATACAGTGAATGGGTGAAATAGGAAAAAACACAAAGTCCATGAGGTAGGTTAGAGAAGACTATGGGCTCATTGCTCCTATCATATGTGCACTACAAGATTGAAATGTCTGAAGAGAAAGGAGGAGAAATTAGGATATTTCCAAAATAGATTCCATCATTGATGCACAGTCAAAAGTGAGTTAGATAATTGTTAGATTATTGTTATGCTAATAAATGATGGTCAGAGAATGGTGGCACAATGAAAAAATTTCACTCTTCTTGTTTTTATGTCTACATTTTTATACTCTAAGTTGAGCAAAGTTACTCAGAGAGAAGCAAAACAATTCCTAAGGGAAAATTGCATGCATAGAAGGGAAAATGAAACGATCACATCTGCCATTAGTTTACGTTAGGACTTTAAATTAATTCCACTTGATGTGTCATGATTTACTAGAGAATCATCCCAACTAGATGAATTAGAGGACATTGATGAAGAAGACAATGAGGAAAAGGAAGACGACATTGAATATGACAATGAGGGTGAAGAAGAATATTTAAAACCAAGAAAGTAAAATCAACTTCCATCTAAGCAAGGCGACATTGTATAAAGAAGTATACATGTTGGAGAGCATCTTCTTGAGTGCAAGAAACAATAAAACATGAATACATTCTATATTATAGGCTAATGTGTATGGTCATATATTTGTCTTAATTTCATTCTCTTCCTGAACTTGTTTTGTAGGATGCCTCTGCAAAAGAGCATCTTATTGAGTGCAAGCAACAATAAAGCACTAAATACATCCTATATTATAGGCTAATGTGTGTGGTCATATATTTTTCCCAATTTCATTGCCTTCCTGAAAGATTTTTGAGGATGTCTCTACAAATGAAATAATTTGTCATAATTTCCAAGATATACCGAATAGTAATCCTAGGTGAGATTTGAAACCTGGCAGGGGCTCTAACAACACCCCACTTATACCAACTTGGCATTCCACCATTGATAATTGAGGTTATGGGAAATATTGAAATCCATGGATGTTTGTTTTGATGGCACATGGAAATGGAGAACTTCACCAGAAGAAATGGTAGGAACAACATACCACCATTGTGAGATGAAATCAATTAATAACATACTTTCCAATTGCAACACTCTAAAATGGGGCAATGGGATAAAACATACCACATATAATCCATATTCAATAAGAAAAATTTTCAATTGATTTTTTATCGCTTATCTATTTTGTAGATTTTAACCACGTACAGAAATTACCTGCATACGAATTCTAAAACATAGAAAAGAAACAATGCAAGAGCATAACTCATAAAACACATATACATAGAGATTTCCCCAGGATCCCAAAACCGAGACTACCAGCTTGATTTTTCATTATTTTCCTTTCAATGTTATAATACATATTTATACATGCTGAAGCATCCAATACCATGGACCGAAAAACCATTGTGTCTGATACCATGGACTGAAACCATTGCATCCAAAAAAACATGTGCGAAAATCATGCACAAAACCATAGGTAGGTCTGCCCAACCTAACATAGGGTCCAAAACCAAAATTTTCCAAGGCGCTACCCCGAACCCCATAAATTGGGGTTACGGGTACAACTCAAACCCCCTGTGACCCCCCGCAGCTACACAATCAATGCAATGAATGGGGGCTCTGCCCCCCCTCTAACCCCCCGGTTAACTATGTGGGCTAGTCATGGAAAGAATATAACACAACCCAACATTCTCCCACTTGTTTTTTTATTTCACAGGGGCCAAACCAAGAGAGCTTAGTCATTTTTCTAGCCCTGGAAATGCCCATTGTCTCTCTACACCAAGAGAAACTTCTTAGAGCTCATAGATTTTTGTCAATGCATCTGCAGTATTCTTCAAAGTTTCCACCTTTACTAGCAACACCTTTTTGTCTTCTATCATATCCCTAACAAAGTGATACTGAACATCAATGTGCTTTGTCTTTGAATGATATGCGAGGTTCTTTGCCAAGAAAATTGCACTTTGGCGGTCACAGTCTATCCTTGTAGCTCCCTGTACTAACCCCATACTTGAACACAATCTCTGCAACCAAAATGTTTCCTTGGTTACATGAGTGGTTGCCATGTATTCTGCCTTTGTATTTGATAGTTTCACTACAGATTGTTTCTTACTCATCCAATTGACTACGCCTCCAAATAGGTTAAACACATACCCACTTGTAGATCTTCTCTGATCCAAATCTCTAACCTAGTTTGCATCAAAAAAGCCACGAATATCAAACATTCTGTCCAATCTCGATCTTCCTTGGTAGCACAAACCATAATCACTAGTGCCATGCAAATACCTAAAAACTCGCTTCACTGTTGTCCAGTGCTCCTTCCCTCGTTTTGACATAAACCTACTCAATACTCCCACTGCAAGTGCAATGTCTGGTCTAGTACAGACCATTGCATACATCAAGCTACTAATTGCACTTGCATATGGAACATGGGACATGTCCTCTTTCTCTTCTTGTGTCTTGGGACACTGTTCATTAGATAACCTCACACCTACAGGAATAGGAACCTTCACCGGTTTACTATCCTGCATATTAAACCTCGACAATATTGTCTCGACATACTTCCTCTGGTTTAACTAGAGCTTCCTATTTGCCCGGTCTCTTTTAATTTCCATTCCCAAAATATAGTTTGCAGAACCAAGATCTTTCATGTCGAATTTGGAGGACAATTGGGTCTTCAAATCTTGGATAATTTCTTTATCGTTTCCAACCAGCAACATTTCATCCACATACAAGACGAGATAAATAACACGATCAACAATTAATTTAAAATACACACAGTGATTTGCTTTTCTTCTGGTGAAGCCAAGTCCCCGTATAAATGTATCAAATTTCTGATACCACATCCTTGGTGACTAGTTTAACTCATACAGAGACTTCTTTAACTTGCATACCAGTTCTTCCTTACCCTTCCCCACAAAGCCTTTAGGTTGCTCTATGTATATTTCCTCTTCTAGATCCTCGTGAAGAAATGTTGTCTTCACATCAATCTGTTCTTCCTCAAAATCAAAAGCAGCAGCAACAAATAAAAGTAATCTAATAGAAGTTACCGTGGCAAAAGGAGAAAAAATATCACCAAAATCAATTCTTGACACCTGGGAATAGCATTTTGCTACCAACCGAGCTTCCACCTTTCCTTCTGCATTTGTCTTCTTCTTGAACACCCATTTGCTGCCAATGGGTTTCCTTCCAACCACCAACTCCACCAGATTCCAAGCCTCATTTTTGTGCAAAGATGTCATTTCATCAACCATGGGCTCTTTCAAGAATTTTCCATCCTCTGAATCTATTGCTTCCTTCACAGTTCTGGGATCATCGTCAGTAATAGATAAAGCAAAATTTGAACAAAAAGCAGATGGACTATACCTTTCTGGCTGCCTTCTTTCTCGAACTATTCTTCTCACACCCAGAGTTTGTGGCTCTTCATCTTCTGATTCCTCCTCTGCTGTAGAGTTTGATTCTTCCTCCTTAAGCTCAAACTCTATCTTCTCAGGTTCCTTTGGTTGGACTTCATGTTTAATAACATCTTTCACCTCTCTCTGAACACCACATCTTGGTTATACACAACCTTGTTACTGGGTTCCAAAGCTTATAACCCTTTAAACCATCCTTATACCCAATAAAGATGCACTTTTCAGATTTACTCTCCAACTTGGTTTGTTTCTCCTTTGGAACATGTACATACGCATCACATCCAAATGCCCTCAAATCTAAAAGAGAGGGTTTCTTACCAGTCCATACCTCTTGTGGAGTCTTATCCTCCAACGCTGATGAAGGTGACCTATTGACCAGGTAACATGCAATATCCACTGCCTCTACCCATAATTCCTATCCTAACCTGACACCACTGAGCATGTTTCTTTCCCTTTCCATCAACGTCTTGTTCACTCTTTCTGCAACTCCATTTTTCTGAGGTGTATATGGAGTATTCTTCTACCTTTCTATACCACTCTTCTTACATAATTCTTCAAATTCCTTGCTGCAAAACTCTCCACCATTATCTGTCCTCAACACCTTTATCTTCTTCTTTGTCTGATTTTCCATGAGAGCCTTAAATTCTTTAAACCTATCAAAGACTTTATATTTCTTCTTAAGGAAATATATCCATGTATTCCTTGAGAAGTCATCTATAAATGATACATAGTACACATACTACCCAGTGATGGAACCTTCACAGGTACAAACACAACACTCTGCATAATCTCTAATATTTGTTTTACCCTCTTACCACCAAAGGGGAAAGTCAGTCGATTCTGCTTCCCATATACACAATTTTCATAGAAATCAAAATCGAGAGAACTATTACTCATACCTTCTACCATACCTTTACCATGAAGTATTTGAAGGCCCTTCTCTCCAATATGTCCAAGCCTTTGATGCCAC
>APFE031593516.1:0-10532 GCA_000404065.3 Pinus taeda
GCATTTTAACATATTTGAAGGTTCCCCATGGGGTTGTAAATGTTGTTTTGTCTTGATCATCAGGATGAACTAAGATCTGGTTGAAGCCTGAGAATCCATCAAGTAAAGAAATTCTTGAGCCCCCCACTACTCTCTGCAAGATGTGACCCATCTTGGGTAAGGGGTGATTATCTTTCAAGAATACTTGATTTAAGTTCCTTAGATCAACACAGAGCCTTATTTCACCAGTCTTCTTTCTTGTGGGGACTAAGTTTGAAATCCAATCAGAGAATATTATTGGTGCTATAATGCCTGCTTTAAACATTTTTTGTACCTCTTGTTCCATTGCTGGGAGGAGCATAGGATTGATTCTCCTTAATTTTTGTTTAAAGTGCTTTTGATATGGCTTGAGTGGGATAGTGTGTTGTATTACAGAGGTGTCATAGGATTTTAAATCCTCATAACTCCATGCAAAGACATCCTGAAACTCTTTGAGAAGGTCAATGTATTTAGGCTTTTGGTCGGGAGGTAATGCAACAGACAGTTTTATGACTTTAGGTTGTTTAACAGTCCCAATGTTATACTCTTCTATGGCAGTGTTGAGGGGCTGCAATTTTGGTTTGCTGGGAACATCATTGGAGTCAAAAATGTCATCCAAAGGAGCTAAGCTTGTTGGAAGAAAATTGTCCTTTAATTGTATCACTTCAGTTTCATAATCAGCTATCTCCTCACAATTAATTTGTTGAATTTCTTGTATGTTGTGTTTGTTGAAGATTGTAGGATGTAGTATTTGATTAGCTATTTTGGGTGATATTGCTTGATTATTCTGTTTACCAAGTATTTGTGATTGACTTGTTGTCTCAAGTCTTTGTGATTTACTTGCTGTCTCAAGTCTTTGTGATTGACTTGCTGTCTCAGTGTCAATGTTTAGACCTGAAAACTCTTCCTGTAAAGTCAAGAAATTGTTTATTTGTGTATCATCATCAAACACCTGCCAGTCCTTGACATTGTTTGGGGCAGATGGTCTGTGTTTTATCTCGGCCGTGAAACAGTTGTGGGGCTCGAAAGGTAGCTTACAGGTACTTGCAAATGTAGCCAAACTATGAGCATGAAGATTCTGGGCTCTAGGAATTTTGGCAATCTGAAATTCAGTGAAGGACTTTAGTAACTCAGCAGCAGCAGACCTATAAGACCTCAGTATTTTGTCATTGGTGACAAAATTTCCTTTTACTTGTTGGATAACTAGGTCTGAGTCTCCTAGGATTGAAACTTTTATGGCTTGCAGGGATTTTACTAACTTGAGGCCTAGTAAGAGAGCTTCATACTCAACCATGTTGTTAGTGCACCTAAAGTTCAATCTATAGGCTCGACCCTCTACATGGCTGTTTTGTTTATTGTGTATCCAAACTCCAGCTCCTGCCCCTAACTTGTTGACTGATCCATCAAATTCTAGGAACCATAAGATCTCTTGTTCCAGGGGAGACTTAATAATTTCTCTGTGGTCTGGAATTGTGAGTTGAAGTTTTGGTTCTTCATTTAGTTTGTCCTTTAGAACAGTTTTGTCACTTGATTGGATTAGCTTTATTTCTAGATCTGTGTCTTGTTCATTAAAGTCCTGATCTTGTTTGAGTGTCTTGGTTTCTTCGTTACTTGTGGGACCTGTATTGTCATTAAAAATAATATATGAGTCTATGTCAGAATGAACAACATATATGGGAAAGTTTTGAGGCTTGTCTTCACTGCTGACCATTTATTTCATGAGTGACTCTCTATATAGTCTCTTGGGTTGACCAAAGACTGTGATTGTGGCATATGACATGTCTAATTGTAGGGACCCTTGAAGTTTAGCCCCCCATGATCTTGACAATAACATTCCATATTTGGGTGGAATATCAGCAGCAACAACATCCATTAAGATTGTTTTATTTGGATATTGGACAAGGGATACACACAAGTCTTTTATCAAGCCTAAACACTTAACTTGGCTGGAGTCAAATGAAAATAGGTCCTTATATGGTCTAGTAATGTCTAGATTTAGCCTTTCCATGACTGATTTTGGCATCAGGTTATGAGAGGCACCTGAGTCGAACATTGCATTGTGTAGTATCTTATCATGGATATGCAAACTAACATAAAAGGTAGGATCCCTGTGCCTGCTGTTTTTCCATCAACCTCTGGTTCAAACAGCAATTCTGGGGTGTCATCCAACACATTGACATTGTCTTTGTTTTGAGTGAGTTGGAGGGACTTCTTAATCTGTTGTTTGTAGACGTCATGCTTGGCTAACTCTAAAAGAGGGATGGCTACTTTTAGCTTGCCAATTTCAGCTTCCAAGTCAAAGGGTTTTTCAATTTGAACCTTAGTGTTGTGGGTGACCACATTTTCTTTGTTTAGTAAGGTTTCTTCTTGATCCTTGTCTTGATTTTGGGGCTTGTGTTTTTCATTCACCTCTTGAGGCATTTCACTTGGATTAGGCTGTAAAGATGATGCAGCCAGTGGCCTTTGTGTTGAGGGAAGTTGTTCAGTAACTTCTTCAATGGTTATCTACTTTGTAAGTGAATCAGTTGTGTTAATTGGTTCTGTGACTATGGCCCCCTTGGGCTGCAGTCTGTCCTTTGTTTTTCCAGGCTGTGTTATGTTTATAGTTCTACTTCTTAGTTTGTATTGTTTATGCACCTCATAAACAACTGTGTCATAGCCTTGTTTGAAGTCAAATGACTCACCTGACTTGGTTTGGAATTGTTTAATGTCATCATCTTCATGATCTTCTTGACTTAGGAAAACTTGGTGCTCATCCTTAAGGCTCATCATGTGGATGTGGGTGTCATCCACTTGCTCATCTGGAGTGGATGTTTCAGCATAGTTTTCTTGGAAAGGAGGCCTGATCTCTGGATCAGCATTAGCCTTGCCCATGTTTGGGTTTTGATTTCTCTTGAAATTTGGGTTCCTGACAGGGTTATTTTGTGGTGCTTCCCATGATGACTTTCTCTCCATAGATTCTACTCTGTCACCCAACCTCTTCATACCAGAGAGTATTGCATCCAATTTCTGGTCAAAGGCTGAGGGTTCCTCTTTGTAGGTGACCTTTTTTTCCAATCTCGCCCTGTTCCTCTTGGCAATTAGGTTAACCTCAATTGTGACAGCAACCTTTTGTGCATCTTCAAGGGTTTGAGGGGCTCTTTCCTTTAGCTGATATGCCATGTTAGGGTCAAATCCATCAGGGAATTTGTATAAGGCCAAATCAGGGGGAGGTCTTAAATTCTACGGTATTGCATTGTATACATTATTGAATCTAGCACAATACTCCAGAATGGTCTCTTGAGGACCTCTCTTGATTGTGTCATATTCACCTAGTATATGCAGGGGGTCTTTCTTCTTCTCCCATCTGTTAGTGAAGGCTTGGTAAAGCTCATCAGGGGTTATGATGGTATTTACAGGAAGTGACCTGAACCAAGTTCGGACATCGCCTGTTAGGCTTTGGATAAAAATTCTCATCCTCACACTATCATCATCTATATCATAGTTCTCAAAGTGATCCTGCATCCTCTTGGCATGCTGAATAGTAGAGTAAGGGCCAGTGGAGTCAAAATATGAGATTTTGGCTAGGTAATCCTGAGGTAAAGCTGCAGGATTAGCAGGTAATTGTGGAGGTGCATATCTCATAGCCATATTCACAGGGTTTGGGGGATTGACAAGGGCAACTGGGACAAAAGGAACAATGGGTACCACGGGGGTAACAGGTGTAGCAGAACCTAGAGTGTTGGTCAAAGGAGTATGTGCAGTGGATGAAGATGGGAGGAGGGTTGAGATGTGGATTGGTGAACTAGGGAATTGGGGTGGACCGAAAAAGAACCTGATGAGGGAGATGGGGTTGGGTTGAACTGTCTCTGGGCTTAAGTCAACAGGTTTATGGTCTTGCTGCTTCTTAACAAATTTAGGGATTGGTGTTAGGATTTTCAAAGACAGGGGGTGGATTTGGGTCAGGATTTGACCTAGTGTACCGAAGATTCTTCTTGGGAGCCAGTTTCTGAGCTAGTCTTTTGAGTTTTTTAGGAAAATTTTATATCTGCAAGGACTAGACAAGATTTTGAAAAGGCTATATATATCTCGAAACTAGCATGAAGATTGACTGAATCAACTCTTCCCTAAAGCTGTTAGTGTTGGAACAGAAACCGTTTTGAAGGCTTCTTGACTGATATTCAGGTTTCAAGTGTAGCTTTTAGGAGACATATGGTAATTAGAAAATCCTAAATAAGTCCCCAGTTGAGTCGCCATTTATGTTAACACCCAGGTTGTTCCCTTTGACTCCCAAGGGAATACGGCCGGGGTAACCACTAAACAATCTTTGGATTACAGCTTCTAGCCCAACTGTAATTAGAGAGGGCTCTCTCTTTAAGGTTTGTCTCTGTTCTTTGGGATTTTAGGCTAGTTATGAAGTGAGGGTTTTGGTTTATGTTTGGTCGAAAGGATGTCTTTCTGTACTTAAAGTGGAAATCTGCAGATAAGGTTAGTCCATTGGGCAATGGAGTCTGTGGCTACTGGTTGTTGAAATCTTGAGTTTGAGCAGCTGCAATTACAGGGCCATTTAAATACTTTATGAAACAAATTTGAAATTATGATGGTGGAATGTGAACAACCAGTGGAAAGCAATTAAGAATTTTCCACTAAGCTGAGGTGTGGGAAAGAGATATATTCCTCAGGAGCAAACTTGAATTCCTGAAACAATAATCACTGTGAAAGATATAACATGAAAGGGTAGCAATTAAGAATTACACCTTTATTACTATAATTGAAGAAACATTTATAACAGCTTAGATTGAGTTCAGGGTAATGAGTGATTAAATCCTGGAACTATTCTTTTTCTTTGCCATTAATTGTAAACCACAGAAACATGAAAGAGATATGAAAGATGATAAAACACATAAACAAAGAGTTGTAAGGAAAACTTATTGTGCCATGAAATACGCAGGAATCCTGTAACATTCAGCCAAACACCACAATGCATCAAACAACACAGAGCTTTAGAAATTCCACCGCCTTTGTATTACTTCTCTGAGAATTTACAGTCAAAGAACTTTATTAAAGATATCAATAATCTCCAACATCCAACCCCTGCAAACTCATACGAGCGGGAATATATAGAAGTGTTTCATACAAAATATCTCAGGCATTGAGTCATCTGAGAAATAAATATCTTCATCAACTCGTACAGAAATAGTAGATAGGAATTTATTGCAAATTTTAATACAACATAAATGCTCTTTAATTCTGTCAGAAGATTTCGACCTTTGGAGGTCATTGAGTCGGTTGAACGCTTTGTTATAACTGCTGAATGACGTGTCTGTGCAGCTCTGTCCTCCTGTAGCTTTTTGGCCCTGTTCTCTGTGACTGTTAGTGCTGCTGTGGTGGCCGAATGACTTTGCTGAGTTGGCTCAGCCTCTCTCTGCATATGTGCTGACATATCAAAATCTTCCTGTGCACGATAATTTATATATTTCAAAAGGAAAAACATAATTACTGGCTTTGGTTCAGCAGTAATTGTATCAAACTGTTCCAGACTTCCTGTGTGGGCAGTTGATGCCTCAAAATTGACTCTATGGTCTCATCTGCCTCTGTATACTTATAAAAATTGGGAGGCTCATCAAACAAGTGATTAATTTCATTCATAATAAATAATAAGCTCTCCACCCTGTTGAAAAGGGTCTGTCCTGATGCTGGCCCTGTTTCTGCTGATGTGCTAGCCTTTTCTGCAATCTGATTAGCAGCAAAGGTGTTGACCCTCTTGGCATATTTTTCATGTGAAAGTAGTCTTCTTGAGGGCTCCATCAAGCTAGGAAGACCTCTGTTTTGCAATGCCATGAACTTGTCCTGGAATTTATTAATGTCCGCCTGCATATCCTGGCTTCTTCTCTCTAAGGTCTGTACCAGGTTTCTTAGTGTTAGGACCCTTTTGACCATTGAAATGGTCTCAGTCCTGTTGGCAATTCCCATTTTGATCAGCTGAGAGCTTTTCCTATAATTAAGCACATTTATCATTCTAGTGGTAGCCTCAGGCATGCTGCCTAGAGATTCCCTTGCCCTTTAGATTTCCCTGTGTGCTTTTCCAATGAGCCCCATTTGCTCATGAATGGCCTCAATGTATTCCCACTGGTCTGTGATGGATTGGCCAATATTGGCCCATAGGATTCTCTTGAGCTCAGTTGTTACTTTGTCCAGTGTGAGCTCCTTTTCTAGCTCACTTATCCTCCTTTTGAGAGCCTTTACCTCTCTTTCTCTCTCAGCCACATTTTGCTTGGATTTGTCATATTTTTCATTGATCTTAGCCAGAGTTTCTTTGGCTTGATTCAACTCTGACATTTGGGCCTCCAAGACTTGAATCTCATTTTTGAGCTTCTGCATGTCAAGACTTTCAGCCTGCTCTGTTGTTGGTGCTGAGGTGGGGGGTGCTGCTTGCTGTGTCTGCTGACTGGGAGGGGCAGTGTTTGAGGAGCTTCCTCCAGATTGATTGTTTCTGGAGGAGGCTGTGAAGTTTGGCCTGCCTCTTTTTGTTGCAATGCTACCTGAAGTGCAGCCTCTGATTCCTCCAACTTTTCCTGTGTTTGGATGAACTGTTTGTATAGTGTTACCAGCATAGCCGCTGCATCCTTGTCCTGTCTCAGCTGGGCAACTTCTTCAGTTTGGGGATGAAGAGTTGCTGGGATCTCGATCATTTTTCTTAATGGTACCATATCAACATCCCTTAGTTCAACAGCTCCTGCACTGCTTTGACATCCTTAGGATCATGCCCAAGCTCTATTATGATGTCCTCCAAAGCTTTGATCCTGTTGTCCTTTGCTTGAGAGGATGCCCTTTCCAACTCAAGTTGTGGCAGTGTTATTATTGTAGGCTATTTTCTAGCCCTGTAGTTTACCAATGTTTTGTCCTGCCAAGGAGGCATTACACCATCTCACCCGTTTGCTTGTTTGTAATTCAATTTGATCGCATCAGGTGGATGTCCTTGGCAAGGACCCTCAAGGTTGGTCTGATGTAATCGGCAGCTGACTGTGGTTGTTTGCACTACTAGCATGAAAAATGGCTCATTATCATTTGCCCTCATGTACATCAATAAGCAGACATGAAGTCTTTGCTAGGTTAGTGGGGAGCCATTTTCAACAAATGATTATAACAGAATGCAGCCTTATGGGTTCAGTTTCTCTTCTTAATATCCTTCGAACTGCTTGCTTGATACTTTGTTCACCTCCTCTTTGTTGGCTTGAGGAGCTAACTTCTCCTCCTGTTGCCCTCTCTTGTTCCTGCTGGAAGGAACTTGCTGAGGCCTCCATGCTAGGCAGGCCCATACCCGAAGATTGCCCTATTGGCATTTCCTCTTCCGAAAAAGGATTTAACCTTTGCCTCTTTTCCCCTTGAGTTGTTGATGTAGTGAGGGGAGTCTCTCTGTCTCTTTTCCTACTTATGTCCTCTCTTTGTGGGGTTTGGAGGACTGAAGCTTCAGCTCTTATTTCTTGCCTAGGAGGCACCATTTGTGCTGGCTGCTATTCAGTGACGATTGGGGCCTCTGCTGTTTGCTCTTTTTGCACTGGATGCTCCTTTTCTTGCTGATGTACCTGTTCTTGTTGTACCTGTTGTTGCTGCAGGGACTTCTCTTGCACCATCTCTTTTTCCTTGCCTTTGCTGGAGGCTTGATTTGTGGCTTTGACTGCCTCCTGATGTACTGTGGAGGATGAGGCAGCTGCTCCTACTTGAGGGTTTGGAAGAGAGAATACCTATGCAGGAAGTTCCAAGTCAGCCATCTTAAGGAGATTTCTTCTTGCTCTTTCATTTAGTTCTTCTTGTGTAACAGGTTCCTCTAGTGTGCCTCTCTTCCATTTTGATTGATTTGCATATTGTTCTATGTGAGGCAACCTTACATGGTCATAACTAGAGAGCCTATATTTGACCCTTCTTAATGATATGAAGTGATTGGGGTCATAAGGTTTCCAGAGGAAACTGGTCTTTAGGCCAAGGCTTTCTAGCATTCTGTCAGCCTCTTGCCAGCCTTCCTCCCTTTTTTTCAACACAAAGTGGCCCAATTGGTTTTTCACTTTCAGCTGTGCCTTCTTGCCTTTGCCTGGAAAGTTCTTTATATCAGCATTCCCAAACTGCCTGAAGTATTCAAGGGCAAACAACCTCATAGGCACATATTTGGGCAGTCTGTATGGGGGTAACTCACAGCCGTATATTCTAATAACGGTGTGATTTTGGTAAAAATACAAATCCCCAATGTTGTATGCCTTGGACAACTGAAGGACCCTCTGCATCTCATTGGTTAGTCTTGGAGGAGGTGAGCTCAGGAGCAGAGACATGGCTGGGTGGATAAAAAGTTCTATAAACTCACAGTAAGTGTATGGAGAACAGGATATGCAGTGAATAGCAGAGGTCCAATACACTACTGACCTTGGATTTCCTTGTGCATCCACTCTTTTCATAGCAAAAGAAAATTTCTCATGTTGATAGTATAAAATCAAGTGGTAGATGTAGGAGGAGTATCTGAACAACCTTTCCCTTGATAGGTTCATCAATTGCTCATGCATTTTGTCTGATATATAGGTGGCATAGTCATAGCAGATTGGAGTTTTGCCAGGGGAAAACATGAGCATCATCACTGGCACAGTTTCATCAACATACTCAATTGAGTTATAACCCAGAATGGGACTCATCATATCTACAAGGTCCCTGCCCAATTGGTTGAGGTAAACATGAGAAATGGGAGGGTACTCCACAGTATCATAATCAATATATAGTTGGTTCAGCTTGGTGATCTGAGCATCTGTCATCTTACCTCCTTGCTTTATCAGATCAATCAAAGATAAAGGAACCAATTTCTTCTCAGTTTTGAATTGCAGCATCTCTCTAATGGCCTCAGGGGTAATATAGAAAACAACTGAGCCTGAAGGGTCAAGCACATCCCTCTGAGTGGCATCATAACCATCAGCACACAGGTGAATTAGGTCAGGAAATGGATTGACCTGAGGAAGCTTGAAGATTGGGAGGAAGGAATTCCAAATTCCCAATACATCTGTTCCAGTCTCATGTTTAATCTTTAATTCATTTAACAGGTGGATGTGGAACTTGCTGTGCATTAGAAATTCCTCTGAGATTTGATAATCCAAATCTGCTAATGCCATCCACTCCAATTCTCTCTGAGGGGTATTTAAAGGGGCAATATTGAGGGCCACAGGTTCTACTGGTGTATCCATGGTTACTTTAAAACTCTGCTTATATGTAAATTAGTGTTACTGTGCAGAGTAACAGAAAAGAGTGTTTCTTGAAAGGAGAGGTGATTTATTGAGAAACAGAGGACAAAAGGGTTAATTGCAGCAATTGAAATACTGCACAAAGCACTAAAAGGGCAAATACTTATCATTAACAGACTCTTTCACAGTAATTTGGTGTAGTTCGGGTTCCCTGTTCACGATTGCGCGAACAGAATGCAGGTTTTGCGAAAGCTTTGGTAAACAAGGCTTAGCCAGTGAATTTCAACCCTATAATTGCAAATGGGAACTAGGCACAGGGGATTCACCGTTCAGATATATGTTTTTCTGTTTTTTAAGTTACTTTAGGCGATTTACAGACAAAACCAGGCGCAGAGAGGATTCACATGGATAAATACCTGGTACACTGACAGTCCTGGTCACAAATGCCGGTCGATTGGCGCGCCGATGGCCTCTAGGTCGAATTCAGCAGGTTGGCGTGAGTTTGGACGTAAAATGCATGCAGAAGACACAACAATTGTTTTTGCAAAAAGTGCAAAAAACGCGAAAATTTTGGCCAAAATATGGATTTTTGGAACATTGGCGCTTTTTTTGGATGACGTCAGCATGACGTCATTGGGTGGGGTCAAGGTCGGATGATGTCATCAGGTGACGTGACGGCTTAAGAGTGGTCCACGAGGATGGTGAGTTGGCGGACAGGTGGAGCAATGGCGCACGAGGGCGCTGGCGCGGCGATGACGTACCAGTGATGCTGGCAATGACGTTGGCAAGGCGGGTTAGCGGAGACCGGAAACCGTAGGCAGTATGATATCACACCGCCTTCCATACGGAAGCGGAATTGTCAGAGGGGGATTCGATACATTGTGGGGGTGACGTGTGGCAGAGGCCTGACGTCACCCTCTGACAGATATCGGAAGGTAATTTACGGACGTTGGGGCCGGTCCGATATGCATGTGGGCCGTTGGATGAAAGGCGCCCGATCGGACGGTCGACGAGTCAATAACTTGTCCGGACGATACAGCGTCGGGGGGGCAATAAAATATTTATTTTTCATGAAATTCGTGCCTGGCGGGACTTTGGAACATTGGCGGATTTGTATTGTTTTTCAATGTATTTCTTATAAAATCGCGCATAACTCCAAGACTTTGGATAAGTCGGAAAAAGTGGGTTTTTCATGTAATTTTTCCGTTTGAGCGGGTTAAGGGTGAAAATGGGTCTTTTACAAAGTTTTTTAGCAAATGAAGGGTTGAATAGGTTAAATGATTTCTGAAGGAGGAAAAGAGGTAAGGCTTGGGGTTCTTA
>APFE031593519.1:0-20693 GCA_000404065.3 Pinus taeda
TTTTTGTGGCTTTATATTATTATTGTTAGGTCGGCTGGGTTATATTGTGACTCCTTAGACTCCTATATATAGAAAGGAGGTTTTTTCATTTGAATCATCGAAGAATTGTTCATTTCTGTAATGTAAAGGAGGTGTCCCCCTCGAAGAGGCTTATTTCTAAAGCGTTCATCTATCTTTTCTATCTTTTTGTGGGCTGGTTTCATAACAAGGTTGGTTGAATGTCCAATAAACCAAGAGTAAGCACAGTTTCTAAGGTTATAATGTTAATAATTGCCCAAGGTCCACCAAAACATTTGGGATGCCAACGCTACTGATATGAACTATGAGGATTAGATTTCCTGAGTCATCATATTTAACAAGCATACTTTCCCCAACATCATGTCTAGCAATATTCCCATGACAAGAATAGTGGGTGGGTTTTTAGGCTTTCTCCCAAGTTTCTTTAAGGACAACTCCCTCATTGTTTTAGCATAAATCAACACATCTCTCATGGCTTGGAGCAACATGATTTTAATAAATAAGTTTTGTAGTTCCCTTAAGAGATCAAATTGAGGTTGAGGGATATGTTTACTCAAGGAAATCCTCTTAAAATAAGGTGAGCCTACGTAACCCCCTTGGGTGACAATTATTTTAGTTGGGGGCTACTATTCCTCAGTAGATTGTGTTGGTTTATGCCCAACTTCACTGGAGGGGTGTACAAATTCTGGCTCTCAGGACGAAACTTTTCCTTTAGGTTTCTCAATAATTGTTATAGCTCCAAATATCACCCTTGGTATTTGTGATGCTTGCTTTATGGCTTAGGGAAACCCCTCCTTCCAAATTTAGTACAAATATCTTAAAAAAATGTTTTACTCCCTGTACCCTACTTTTCCCTGTGATAAAAGCGTGTAAATGCGGGTTAGTCAATACCCAAAACATGTATATGTGTTAAACACTTAAAAAAATTAAATTTCCTTAACTATGGGTAGAGTTCATGGGTTTTACCTGTTGATTACCTCCTATTGCTTGTGGCTCAACTGTTTCCCAACTAAAAAACTAATTGGGAGAAGTATAAATAGACTTCTATGGAAGGCATTAAGGAGGAGAGAAGAGATAGAATTACTATATTGAGATTATCCCCTGACCAAGTCTGAAGTATCCCTGTGCTTCAAGCACTTCCCCAAGTTTAGAAAACCCTTGTTTCCTTGAGTGTTGATATTCTCCCACTTGCTTGAGATATAATGGTATTGGTTATGGAAAGAGGTTGTTGAAGACGGGGACTGGACGGACCTGGAGCATGGTTTCGATTGGAGCTCGAAGAAGAAGACTCAGGTGAACTCTTTCCATGTTTATTATAGTTTTCTACAATAAAAAGAAACGTTGTCTTGTTCCTGAGATTGACCTTGTTTATGCATCAGATGTTGTTGTAACTCATATATGAATGTCATTTGGATGTATAACTAATAATATTACTTATATGATATAAATTTGATTTCATTAAAATGCTTTATCTATATGCTGTTATGCATGTTCAGATTGGTTGACTTGCAGATTCGAAGATCATCAAGAGTTGTAGAGGGTCTAAACCCTGCTGGAACTACCCAAACAAAGGACATCTGGTATGTTCATCCATACATAGTTTGTTTATTTAAGCATGTTTCCTGAGTTGTATGCATGTTTCTTGCTGTAGATTACTCTTGCTCTGTTGGGGTTTTGACCCAAAGCCATAGGGAACTTATTCCCGTAAAAAAATTGGCAACTCTGCTGGGGATAACAATCTTGTTATTCCTAGTTTGGGTTGTTCAGTGTCAATCATGGCTCAGTTCTTGGTTTTCTTGTTGTGTCAGTATTTCCTACTCCTGTAGGAACTCAGACCTCAAGTCTGATATTTTTGATCAAGCCTTGTTTTTTATTTTTCTTGCAAAACTTAGTATATGCACCTTTGACTGTTTACATAAGCATACACATGATTTTTTCTATGAAATGAAATGGCGTATATGCGAGTTTATTTTATTAGAAGTGCACGTACATGCACTTGTGCTAGAACATAGTGGCGTATACAATTTTTCGCATGATTTTTTCAAATATTTCTACCCAGAGAGATTTGTTTCTTGGTTTGTTTGGTTTCTGAGTGGTTAGTTTCTGTCTTTAGAATTTAATTGTTCAGTGAACTTACTGTTTTGAATTCTCTTCTACTTTGAAAAGTCTTTGGCCTAGGTTTGCTTTTGAGTGAGTTTTATGATTTCTGTTTGAACACACAAGGCTTCTTATCGAGGTTCTTGATTGTTTTGGTCTTCTGAAATAGTAGATTGTTTTAAATCTTTGTGTCAAACTTGATTATTGGTCTATTCTCTTTGCTTTCCGTCATTTCATGGCCTTACACCTTTTCTTGCTTTTTGAAAGTTTCTTTTTGATGAATTTGAAAGCATTTCTTTCTTGACTTCTTGGTCAGTTTCTTAAAGCTCTTTTGCTGCTTTTGGATCGTTTAGTGCAAGCTGAAGCACTTTTTTGTTCAAGTTTTCATTCGTGTTGAATTGGAAACTTACAAAGTTTCCTTGTGCTTTGCTTTCGGTCTTTGAGTCTTTAGTGGAATTTTGAGTGCTTTTGAAAAGTTGTTTTCATTGTTTTCTGAAAAAGAAAAGTTCTTTAAAAAAATTGTTTTTGCTTTCTTTTGCTAAGTTTGATTCTGGTTTCTTTTGGTTTTTGAGAGTGATTTGTGATATTTTTGATTAGTCCTTCTTGTTTGGGGATGATTTTGTATTCAAAATTCATATCTTTTCAAACACTTAAGTTGGCTTATAAAAAATTGCTTTCATTTCATTTTAGAGTAATGTAGAATCTTGCATTGTCATGTACACCTTGCATTAGGGTGGCTTTTCATCATTAAAGAATCAATAGCCTTTTTAGTCTTTATGAGTTTGAAGTCTATGATAAGAAAAGAAAAGGAAAAAAGTTTTTTTTTTTGCTTTATAGAAGTTTCTTAGAACCCAAGTAGAAATTTCTTTTCATCTAAGAACAAACAAGTGCATTTCATATAAGTTAGTTTTTCATTAATTTATTTTACGTCATACAAACACCATCGGTTTCATTTCCATATTATCCCTTTGACTTAAAAGAACAACCACTTAAAATCAAGCACTTAATAAAATAAACTAGAACTTTTGTATTATCATCAGAATACACCAACAAGTTTTAGGTTTATTTAGGGCCTTGGATTAGGTGAAAGGAGAGTAAACTCTCCAAGGCCACTCTAAATTGTAAAACATAGAAGTCTAATTAAAGAGTGAAATCCAATAGCGTTAGGAAGACTGGGAAAGCTCTGTGACTAGGAGTTAAGCATGAGGGTTCGTGAAGATAAGTATGAGAGATACCCCCTCTGTTAATTGTTGGATCCTACCTTACGACTGTTCCGCTTGGCTTCTGATACGAGTTGGTGTCCTTAGTTGCCAATCCTAGGGAACTACATAGGTGGCCACAAAGGGGAATCTTGTGGCACCTGAGGTTGACGTTGCATCACATTCAACAGTACTTTTGGAGGGCACCCTTGCGAAGCTTGGGGACTTGCACTGGCAAAGGCTATTGTCTGGAGGTCAGTGTAACTACCTCTGATACCTTCACTAGTAGACCTGGGGGTAATTACCCCAGTCTATTTTTGGAAGGCCCTTATTATTAACTTTCTTGTATTTTGGTGTCCTGTCCTAATCACCTAGAGCGGAAATACTTGGAATTTGTTTGATTAGTGATCTCTTTAGGGAAATTTTTAGTGAGTGTTCTGTGCTCCTAGTCAGCCTATCTTTCAATTTTCTTGAGTCTTTAAGTAGATCTTATAAAAATAATTCAAAGTGGTTGACCGACCATCGCGATGGTCTCGTAGACTTTGTGGGATTTCACCTGCGAGTCCAGAACCTTCTCCTAGAAGGCGTAGGAGCAATTTTGCCAGTGGTTTTCAACCAGTGGTAGTAGGGGCATCAAAGATTGATCCTCCACTTGGGGGCATTAGTTTACAAGATAGACCTAGTATTACTATAGATTTAGAAAGAAACACACCAGTTCTTTCTTAAGTACTCTTTTAGTCGGAAGATAGTATTGAAGTGGAATAGCTTTCAGAGTCAGTTGCAGCTCCAAATTCTCCTCTCCCTCTTGGTCATCTAGACATATTGTTATATGTTGGAGCTTCGACTCACAGGCCTTCAAGCCCAGGTCCACACACATCTATCCCTTCGATGACCATTGTTGGAAGTATGGCATCCACCACGTGTGTTGTGAGTATGCAGACTCCCATATCTGTGCAAGGGAGAGGAACTATTTCCATCCCTTCTAACACTCCTAGCACATCCTTATTTGGGTCTACTTCCATTCCATCGACGAGTGGAAGTTCCAAAGCTAATGCATCCAGTTTTGGATTTTTCCCTTTTGGAATGCCCTCTCAAGGTATCCTTCAGTTCCATTGAATGTACCATCAACCGCCTCCACATCCATGATGAGTGGGTTGGCTTCTTTTTAGGGTTTCCCATTTGGAAGTGGTCATATACCACATTCCAATTTGACAGTAGGGTCTATGCCTTTTCCTTTTACAAGTCAAGACAGTAATCCCTTTAAGAGTTGGACAAGCCCTACAGTTAGTGGGATAGGAGTTGGGAATTAGTTTTTCGACCAACAAGGGAATGTGCCATACTCCTCGGTTAATTCATTTCAAAGTTTTCCACCCTTAGCTAATGCTTGGAATCATTACTAGGAGTTGTTAGCTCCTAACAATACTTCGTTACGGGGAAACTTTACTGGTTATGGAGGATTTTCGGCTAGAGTTGGTCAAACTCCAAATTTTGCTAGACCAAAAGGGTCACCCTTTGGTGTAGTAGGTTCTAAAAGCTACCTTGGGCAACCTGGTGCCTTTCAAAATCCAAGCCTTTCTATTCAGACTTTCGGGAACCCCACCCAATCTAGGTGGAATCCCTAAGGTCCTCCACGACTTCCTTTTCTACCCACGCTTAATTTTCTAGAATTGACTAAGTTGACAAATGATCCAATTAGGTACAATCCGACTTGGCCTTTGGTCCCAACCAAACTTCCATAAAATATTTTGAAATTTGAAGGGAAGAATGGTGAAGACCCGGGCGACCATGTAACCATGTTCCATTTATGGTACTCATCTAACTCCTTGATCGATGATTCGATCAGGTTGAGGTTATTTCAGTGCACTTTAATAGGGAATGCAACTAAGTGGTATATAGAGTTGCCAGGGGGAACCTTTACTTCTTTCACTGATTTGGCTAACATTTTCTTAAACCATTTTCAGTTGCTTGTCCATTATGAAGTCGGAATTGAGCTTCTGGCCAATTTTCATCAGGACATGGCTATTCACATTTCAGATCATATCCAAGAATGGAGACAGAGAAAAAGGCTTATCAAGCCAAAATTCCACCAGAATTCCATCTCGAATGGTTTTTAAAATCATTACAACCCAAGATCTCCAAGGATGTTTCTATGTCTGATGTTTATTCAGAAGAGCAGGATATCTTTTGCGCCCAGTAGTTAGAACTGATATATTCTTAGTCTGGGACTCTTTAGAAAATCTTACCTGATGCTCCTAGATCCACGGATGATGTAGCCAAATTGAAGCCAAGCCCTCATGTTTATGGTATAGTTGGATCGGTTGATACAAATACAATGAACCTTTTGAACCAATTGCAGTAGTTGTCTCTACAAACTTCTTCTTCTAATCAGGTTGCATTGTCTACTCCTTCGCCTTCTCAACCTTCTTCCATAAATACCATCGAGGCGTCTAACCCCAAATGAAATCAACAATTTGATGGGAAGAAGAAGGGACGAGGTTAAAACAAAAATCAAGAAGGGAAGGGCAATGCGAACAAGCCTAACAATTGTGTCGATGAGGGTAGAAAAGAGTCTAAGAAAAAGGTTAAATTTCCATGGAACTTGTGCAGTGGAGATCATTTGACTCATCTCTTCCTGAAAATTCAAGATTCTTAGTGCTTTTTAGTGCAACAAGGGTCTTCTAGATCCCAAGCTATCTTAACCAACCCTTTCCCCCAAGGGCAACAGTTGCTTGCTGGCGCGAACTCAAACCTTGGTACCTCTGACTCAAATCTTGGTACCTCTGCAAGGGGCAACCAGGAGGGGGACAATTCCTCAAATGTTTTCATGATGAGTTCTCATGTCAATATGGCTACACGATCACATGATTATGGTGAAGTAGAAACATCTAAGGATAAATCTATTCCCAGAAATATGGATCCACTTCATATTGAGCGACCCTCTGTCAAGTCTATACCTCGGATACCGAAAGGTTCCGCCAAGCGCATGACTAGTAACCCTAATGCTAGGGCAGCCTAGAACTACTCTATTGTAGAAGATCTGGCTCAAATTCCTTGCGCTATGTCAGATTTAGAGGTACTCCAGTCATGTGTAGCTCAACGAAGTGCTTTGCGTTCAGCGATCGGGGTAGTAGATCCAAAAAATTCTTTAGTGCTCACTTTTTATATGCTAAATGTTAAAAAGAGACTTCCTCACCATATGAATTTTCAAATGAAGCCTACTTACTGGAAAACTCATATTTTTTAAACAGTTATAGATGAGGGAGCTTCCACATGCATAATGTCTATGTCATGTTGGAAGGCCATTGGATTTCCTTCATCTGTTCCTTCACCCACTCTCTTGACAACATTTGACAAACATTGTCATAGGCCACACGGGATTATCCTGACCTTTCCTATATGTGTTGGAGGAAAGGTCGTTAATATCGAAGTAGAAATCGTTGTTGCCAACCTGGATTATAATATCCTTTTAGGAAGGAATTGGATTTATGAAATGGATGCCATAGTGTCATATTTATTCCACATCCTCTGTTTTCCTCATGAGGGAAGAATTGTTAAAGTTTATCAATTGGATTATTCTCCAGGTGACCCTCAGGTAACTTCATATTCTACAGTTCTGTTGTTCGATAACGTCTGCTAACCTATCAAGAATTTAGGAGTTGGGATGTACTTTTCATTGATGGGTATATTTGATCTTCCCACTCCTATAGCTAGAATCAATGCCATTTTGTCTTCCAAGGACTCTTCATAAGAAGAGTTATTTTGAACTCATTATTTTTCAAACCCTTGGACCTTACCTTTGCCTACAACCACATTAGATGAAGGACAAGATGGCGGAATGGCATTCCCCATGTCTGTAGTAGAGCTTAGATATCAATCAATCATTAAATCTGCAGACAACCATCCTACTACTTTTTCAAAGGAGTTAGATGGTGATGTGGCTCCAGCTTGGATGCTTGACTCTACTTTTGCTATGGATTGCTTAGATATGGTTTTACCATCTGAGGAAGCATTTTAGAAGTAGTGATGGGTGTATATCGATCGTGGGAAGATTTATATCATCGTTCGTATTTTCTTCCTCCATTGCAGGAAGTCAAATCCAGGTTCTCCAATCTACTTACTAGCGATGTTTGTATGGTTTCAAACCCTTTGGCTCTAGCACACATGCGTGCCGAAGGTAATATGTTGGTCATTTCAAAAACCATACCAATAAACATCTCTAGGAACCCTAATGTGATAGAAAATGTCTTCATCGTAGCTGAGTGTTCCCCTGAAGAGATTCAAATTTACACTAACCTCTTTAAAGAGTTTCAGGGTGTATTTGCTTGGTCTGATGAAGAAATGCCTAGTATTGATCCATCCATGATTCAACATGAGATCAAGACATATGCAAATGCCAAGCCGATTCATCAAATGATTCAGCCAGTCAATCCTAGGAAAGCAACTGCTATTAAAGCTGAAGTAGAAAAGCTGCTCAAGGTGGGTTTCATATACCTCGTTCCTCTAATGGAGTGGGTTTCTAATCTAGTCCTAGTTGATAAAAACAAGGAATTATCTGAGTGTGCATTGACTTTAGGGATTTGAACAAAGCTTGTCTGAAATACAATTACTCCACATCTTTTATCAATCAGATAGTTGATGAATGTGAGGGTAATGATATTTTCTCATTCATGGACGGATTCTCTAGTTATAATCAAATATCTAATGGTCCAAAAGACCGACATAAGACAACTTTTATTTGTCCCTGGGGTACCTGTGCATACAAAAAGATTCCTTTTTGTCTTAAAAATGATGGAGCTACATTTCAGCGGGCCATGTCTTACACTTTCCATGACATCAAGCATGTCATCGAAGCATACTAGGATGATTTAGTTGCTCATTCTCAAAAGAGAATTGATCATCCGAGTCAGCTTCGGTTAGTTTTTGAGAGATGTCGATTTTACAAGATCTGGTTGAATCCGAAAATGTGTGTTTTCACGGTTACATCTTGGGTTGTTAGGGTTCATTGTATCAACTTAAGGGATTCGAGTTGATCCCTTCAATGTTGAGGCAAAAATTCAATTGCCTCCCCCATCTTCCATCTGACAACTTCAAAGTCTCCAAGGAAAGGAAAATTTCTTGAGACGGTTTATAGCAAACTATGCTGAGATAATTAAAGGATTTATTTGTTTGTTGAAGAAAGGAGTTCCATTTTTATGGGATGACTTTGTGCAATGATCTTGTGATGTGTTGAAGCAGGAGTTAATCTCTGCCCCACTTTTGAGTCCACCGGATTATGGTAGAGATTTCCTTTCATGTCTTGCAGTAGTAGAATCAACCATAGGTATGGTTTTGATTCAGGAAGATGATGCTCACATGGGGCATGTGATTTACTACTTGAGTCGAGGCTTGGTAGGCCCTAAACTATGCTATTCTCTAGTTGAAAAGTTGGCCTTGGCAGCTCTCCATGCTATCCAATGGCTTCATCATTATATTCTGCTACGCAAAACATTCATCTTAGTGGCAGTTAATCCTTTCCAATTTGTCCTCTGTAGGCGAGTGATTGGGGGAAACTACAATCGATGGATTGTTATTTTACCAAAATTCAATCTCAAGTTCTTGTTAGCCAATTCTAAGAAGTCATTAGTTTTTGTGGAATTAATTTCCCAGATGCCTTGTGAAGAAGATATTGTTTATGACGAAAGTTTCCCAGATGAACAACTATTCCTTATCTCTTCCCAAGATTTTTGGTATGGATATATCATCATCTATCTCCAAACTTCGAAGTTTCCCCCTGCTTCCTCCATGGATGAATGTAAAAAATTACGTCACCTCACTAAGAACTATGTCATCATTGGTGATACATTGTATCACTGAGTGGTTGATTCAATACTTAGGCATTGTTTAACTTTAGAGGAAGTAGAGTTTGTGCTCAATGATTGCCACAGTGGAGCTTGTGGTGGTCATCTATCAAGGCTTGCTACAACCCATAAAATCTTGCATGCCAGCTACTTTTAGCCTTTGATTTTCAAAGATTGTATTGAAGTGGTCAAACATTGCCACCCTTATCAAGTCTATACTTAGAAGATGCACGCGCATCCAACTCCTCTATTTCCTGTTATCACTATCGGTCCTTTTATAAAGTGGGGCATTGACTTTACCACTTGTAATCTGCCTTCAGCGACGAATCACAAGTACATTATAGTGTCCGTAGACTGCTTTACGAAGTGGGTTGAGGCCATGCCTACTTATAAAAAAAATAGTGAAATAGCAACATTGTTCCTCTTCAATCAGATTATTTCATGTTTCGGTATCCTCAGAGAGATTGTCATTGATCATGGCAGTCATTTCCAGCACCAACTAATGACAAAATTGGCTCTTAAATTGGACTTCCGATAGGAGCATTCATCTCCGTATTATCCTTAGGCCAATGGGAAAATTGAAATCGTGAATAAGTCCTTCAAGACGATCTTGCAAAGGATAATTAACAAAAATCACTCCAATTGGGACATCATGTTGTACTCGGCTCTTTGGGCACATCGAACCTTGGTAAATATTGCCACCAGTTTTACACCTTTTCAGTTAGTTTATGGGTTGGAATCTATTTTTCCTATTGAATGCAAAATTCCATCCCTTAAGCTAGCTGTTGAGCTTCTTTTAGAGACCTCTAGTATCGAAGAGTGCCTTGTTCATTTGGAACATCTCGATGAGTAGCGTCGAGATACCGCCATAATAAACGAGGCCCATAAGAAAAGCATTAAAACTCAGTATGATAAAGCTGTTCGTCCTCGTGTCTTTTCTGAAGGCAACCTTGTCTTGGTATATGACCAAGATAAAGATGCCTTGGCAGTAGGAAAATTTAAGTTTATGTGGTATGGTCCCTTTATAGTAAAATGAGTTTAGGAAACAGGGCTTATGAATTAGTCGATTTTGAAAGGAACAAGTTGGCAGAGCCCTGAAATGGGCTCTACCTCAAGAAGTATTTTGCTTAGGTTACAACCGAGCAACGACTTCTTTGTATATTTTGTATTTTTGTACATATTTTGTTAGGAGTTTTTGTGATATCGACACTTTTTTTATCTGCTTTGGTAGGTATTGATGGATGACTTGGCCTATTTCAGATTCACCAATGCTGCTAGTCGGTACACTCAGAATCTCACTTCCACAGCTTGGGTGATTTATTATCCATCTGGTCAGTTGATGGTGTCAAGGGGAGTATGTATTGGCTCTACTTCAAATAATATTGCTGATTATACCACCGTTATTAATTTACTATATGTTTCTATTTCTTATGGAATTGATTCATTGGTAGTGTATCTTGAGTCATAGCTGGTAGTGTCACAATTAAATAACATTTATCAGGTTCGGGATCCTTATTTATATTGCCAATTTTTGAGAGTGAGGGTGTTGCAACGATCATTTGTTTATATTACTTATTTTCGCATTCCACGATTCGAAAATTCATTAGTGGATTCTATCACTAATCAAGCATTAGATTGGCATATCAATCAATCATCAAGTTAAAAATAAACATCAAAAATTTGGAATTGTATATATATATCATAATGCTACCCATGTGTACATAAAATGTTCAAAAATAATATACAAAATTGGGACTAAATTCCTATAATCATGTCCAGTATATCTATCGACCCGACTTAGGATGAGTAGCTAAGAAGATGACTAATACATTGGCCACATGCCAAAGTATGCTAACCCAGTCTTGTGGTACTCCTACCACGCGACACTCATCTCCTCAGGTAGGCCCTCTATGGCTACCATTGGTACCTGGTGAGTCAATCTCACTAAGTTTCTTTGGACTACATATAAGGCCCTCTCTGTCTCAACAACCACCTCTTTGGCATCTATTTCGCGATGCCTATGCCACAGAAATCCATTTGGTCTTACCGAACCCACATCTGGAACATGATCATTATGTCAGTATTTTAATCCCATCAAAAATATTTAAAAACATAAAAAATCTAAAAAAATTGATAAAAACTTAAAAAATGGTTACCTATCTCTCCCCATTCTACGTTTGGTAGTAGCACCAAGTCTGGATCTCCTCTGAAATCCATGCCAGCATAGGGATAGTCATCCACAACGATGATTAGTTGTTCCCACCAGGAGAAGAAATGATCATCAAAGGTAGTCCTCGGCATGTCCCTGCCTCCAAGGCGTTTCATCAAATCGTCCCACCTACCCATCCGAGGATCTTGAGGGCTGCTGATAGAGATTGATACCTTGGGATGTAGCCTAGACACCTTCTCAAAGAAGGAGCATAAAATGGTAACATATCTGAAATTTTTGGTCTGCCCTTTCTGAATGGAGGAAAAATAGCTCTTCATATTGGTAAGAAGAGGTGTACACCAGTCAAAAACAGTGGTGAGGCACTCCACGGCCAAGCTCATGGATACTCGTGAAGCTTGGTGCAATGATGCTGATCCGTTTATCCTAGCTATGGTGAACAATAGAATCCTCACGGATAAGCTCTCCACATGTTTTATTGGAATCTTACTTCCATTTTTTCTTGGATGCCTAGGATAGTAAATGTGTATGTAGTCTTCCATTGAAAGACTACCTCGTGTCTGGCTAGTTGAATGTACAACTTCTCCTCTCCAAGAGAAACTAGTGATAAAGTAAATATCCTCCAGCTCTATTCGTAAAGGCATTTGATCAATCATAAATGAATCAGCTTCAACACTCCAATAGTATATTAGCATTTCAAGCAGACGAGTGTTGGCTTTCATGTTGGGAATTTTGAAAAATTTCAACAAGCCACATCCCCTCAATGCATCTAATGCTTGTTGATCATTCATAACTTCATTATCAATTGTGGTATGCTCCCTCTCTCTCCATGTGATTGTCATCCTGAAAAAAATTGAGTTTCCACTATTAGATTTTTGTATTTAAATTTCAAACCGCGTATATGCAGGTTCCTCTTACACATAGTCGCATGTAGGGCCTTCGTATATGCGGGTTGTTAACATCCAACCCGTGTATACGTCACATTGAAATTTTTAACATAAATTCCTATGGTCAAACATTAATAAAAATTTCTAAAAACAATCACAAAGTAATGCAAGCTTGAATTGGGGGTTACCTAATGATTTTTATCCAATTTGAATGGTCCAATTCTTTGGTGGGTAAGTTTGCTATTTTTTCTCCATAGCTTTTTCTCTCAACACAAATGGCGCAAATGGTGAGTCAAAAGGTCATTTTATAGCTTTGAAAATGTCAATTTTTTTCAAACTTGGTTTTTTCCGTCTCATGAATCTTTTAACTTGTGAGCTTGGAGTGTCGGGAATATGTTGTTTTTTAAGGGTATTTTGAATGCTTCTACGAGATTTCATATCGGTTCCATGACCATTGAGCCATCATGGCAGGTATCGTTTGCTCATTGGAATATAGGTTAGGGAAACCGTTTTATCCGTTGCATCTTGCATACTAGCCTCCATTTGTCGATATAATAGGCATAGGGTTGATCCCATCATGTTATGGTTAGCAAACCATGTTCACTCACCAATTTTTAAATCATGACACGATGGTAGAGCCATGCTTTACATGGGCATCGTAGTTAGCACCTAATTGATATTTATTGCCCATGATATTATATTGAGTAGGCTTGGGAGTCCTCTTTAGTCCCACCATGACTTGTGCATTGAAGACTCATTTCTATTTTCTTCTTTGCTTCATTCTAGCCTTATACCCTAGAGGCTCCTTTGCGTTGAGTTGTACTGCTGCATTGTATTTTGACTATTTTCACCTTTTGGCCTTGAGTCGGCTTCACTTGGAATCGTGTTTAAGCCACTTATTTGACCATGTCTTCTGTAAGCTCAAACCTGCAATCACTTATCTTCTGCAACTTGACACACCCTTTGATCCATGGAAGGAACATCCTTTTGAGTGTCCTTAACTAGTTTTGCCTCCCCACATTGAGCATAGGATTGTTCCCATCCCAGGAATTGAATCATCTGTTTCACTGACACTTGTTCTTTCCACTATACTATAACATTATTTTATTCTTTTTATAGCTTAAAGAAAAAGACAAGAAAATTAAATATTTCAACAAGAGAAGGAATGGGACAACATTTCCATATATTGTTGGTAGCTAGAGTCAGTTGTGTCACCCTTGAACAAAGCACTCAAAAGAAAGTCTCTCCTCCATTTTGGGCGGGATTTAGTTTGACTTAGGTATGCCTCAACCTTATTATTGAGTTAGTTCTCCTCTGAATGGTTATCTCTTCCAATCATATGGAGAGTTAATTCATGCCTCCTACATGACGAACTTATACAAAGTTATCATATGCTACCACATAGTCATCATTGAGTCATGCTTTTTTTCAAGGGAAGTAAGCTTGAGTCGGCCTCTCTACAATGTCTCTTGATCTATTTTTCAATTAGCCATCCTTGGTTGTCAGTGTCTTGTTTTTCATCACATCATTTATATTCATCCTTTGCTCGTGCCAGTTTGAGAAGGTCTCCATTGACTTCTTGTTGGCGGGTCTTATCCTTATCGACAACGACATATTGCTATGAGGGAAGGCTTAGAGCTGCACCTTGGCCCTATTTTCATTATTGATAGGTCACCTTGTGCTCAACATTGATCAGTATCATGGGTCTTTGACTAAGTGGTTTCCCTTGTGTTCGACATCAGCTTTCATTATCACACATTGGGATTCGTGTAGTGCCTTGGTTTCCATTTGACCCTATTGGTGGATTCCTCTTCTTTGTGTCAATTTTCATTATTGGTTAGTTCAAAGGGTTTCTATCGTGCACTAGCTACATCTTGTGTACACCATTAATGTGCTTTGGTTGGGTTACTACATCTTTTTTTGTCTGATTCCTACCACATTATTCCCCTACAAGTTACACTCGCGCTAGATTGATGAAGGATGTCTTAATTCCTTCCTTCTAGCGGATATTCTCCTATCGACTACGACTCATTACTCTGGGGAAAAGATATAGAGTCCATTTGGCAGTACCTTGGGGTTTGTAGTCATCAGTGGCAGATCCTTCGCTATCGATAGTGGGACACCATCATTGTCCCCTAATTGATATATTCTTCCAGGTGTTCAACCTTAGCTCATTCATTCACACTTGTTAGATTTTACTGGGTACCTTGACCCTCATTACCATTATCGGTGAGTAGTCGCACGTTTCTTAATGGTATACGTCAATAACTGGTAATCAAATGATTTCTCACATGGTTAACTTCAGATCATTTATTCCCATTGTGCAGAAATGTACCACAGTGGGTGGTGAAGACCTTGAGTTGCATTAGCATTCTTTGGTTCACTTGTCAGTTTCTCTTGTTGCTGGTAGTTGACACCATCCACATTATATAGTGCAGTCCTTCACATCGACATATTGTATGCTGGCATCCGAGTTGCGATGTAGTATCATCTTATTCCATCATGTTCATTTGGTACTATTGGGATCAATTTTTGACATCAGTGATCAGCTTCATCTTTCAACTTCATTTGATCATCTTCTTATATATGTGATGTTTAGACATGTACTTATTCGATCATGATCAGATGATCCATTATGTACTTTTAGTCTTTTATACTTGTATACGTAGTGGATCCGCTTCTACTTGATATGCGGGCATTCTTTACTTTCTTTGAGCATGGGTATGGCCAACTCAGACAACTGTTTCTTTCTGATCTTATTTTTTATGGCTTGGCAGGTTGAAATATGGTGAAGTCCTTCTCAGTTTTGACAGGTTTCCTTTCCATATACTTAATACATTTTGGCCATCATGTACCCCTTCTAACTTCATATATTAGGGGGCATCTATTATAGCTCCAAATATCACCCTTGGTATTTGTGATGCTTGGCTTATGGCCTAGGGCAACCCCTCCTTCCAAACTTGGTCCAAATATTTTAAAAACAATGTTTTACTCCCTGTATGCTACTTTTCCCTATGATGAAAGTGTGTACACACGGGTTAGTCAATGCCCAACCCGTGTATATGTGTTAAATAACTTGAAAAAATTAAATTTCCTTAACTATGGGTGGAGTTCACGGGTTTTACCTGTTGATTACCTCCTAATGCCCGTGGCCCAACTATTTCCCAACTGTTTCCCAACTAAAAAACTAATTGGGAGAAGTATAAATAGACTTCTATGGGAAGGCCTTAAGGAGGAGAGAAGAGATAGAATTACTATACTGAGATTATCCCCTGACCAAGTCTAAAGTATCCGTGTGCTTCAAGCACTTCCCCAAGTTCAGGAAACCCTTTTTTCCTTGAGTGTTGATATTCTCCCACTTGCTTGAGATATCATGGTATTGGTTATGGAAGGAGGTTGTTGAAGACTAGGACAGGATGAACCTAGAGGATGGTTCCACTTGGAGACAAAAGAAGAAGACTCAGGTGTACTCTTTCCATGTTTATTATAGTTCTATACAATAAAAACAAGTGTTGTCTTGTTCCTAAGATTGACTTTGTTTATGCATTAGATGTCATTGTAACTCATGTATGAATGTCATTTGGATGTATAACTAATAATCTTACTTATATGATATAAAGTTGATCTCATTAAAATGCTTTATCTATATGCTGCTATGTATCTTCAGATTGGTTGATTTGTAGATTTGAAGATCATCAGGAGTTGTAGAGGACCTAAACCCTGCTGGAACTACCCAAATGAAGGACATCCGGGTATGTTCATCCATACATAGTTTGTTTATTTAAGCATGTTGCCTAAGTTTTATGCGTGTTTCTTGCTATAGATTACTCTTGTTCTGTTGGGGTTCTGAACCAAAGCCCTAGGGTACTTATTCCCGTAACAATAATTATTGGTGAAGTCCTTGTATTCACCACTCATTCAGATAGAAGATTCAAATCATTACATTTCGAAGTGGAAATACCATATGCAGGAAGGTTGAGTGTCTCAACCTGTTGGATTCCCCTATTATTTAGATTTAGGTTAGGTTAAACATGCAAGTGAGGGTGAAGAGGAGGAGTACTGGTAGAAGCATTTGGTGGAAGATGTAAGTGTTGTTGTGTTAGAGGCTAAGGGAGCTGATTTGTAGGAAGAGGGGGTCCACGCCAGTTCTGAGACCAAGAAGGGACTAGACCGAGTTGAAGTGACCATGTCTACCACGGTGTAGGATACTGATAGTACTTCAACCATAAAGGAGAGGGAAATGGTGTAGGCTGAGATCCATAGTTCCAATTATTAAAATATTGAGAAGGGTCTTGATTCATACCTTGATTCATATTTTGATATTGTGGTTTCGATGACTTCTTTGGTCCCATAAAATAGACCTACTCTGTTTCTTCGTTTGTCCCCTAAAAAACTACCTTCATCTAAAGAAGTAATGGCAATGTACTTATAGAGTGATTTTTCTCACATATTGCATAGGTTTTGATGGAATTAGGTGGACACTCCTTTAGAGGGTGTTTCTCCCTACACTATGGGAAAAACATAACCATTGCTTTCTCAACTTCAATCTATTTCTATTTTTATTCCAAAATGTCTAGCTGTGAAGACAATGTACTTAAGATGTTAGTCCTCAAATTGTATAGTAAGTTCCCAATTTCTACTTTTGTGACCCCCTACTGGATGATTTTAGAGTTCTATTATAATCTTCCCATGTTCCTTGCTTATGCCTTGGAGCTCCTTGTGAACATTTGAAACACATGTCACAGATGGTATCAAATTCTTCCTTTGAGATGTCCCCATTTCCTACCACATTCAGAAGTTCCAGTGATTCTTCTCTTTGTGTGTAGTTTTCTTCTTGAGTTCTCATATCCATAATTGTTTTCATCGACGTTTCGAGCCATCCACCGTGGCTCATCATTAGGATAACAATTATGGATGCGAGAACTCTGGAAGAAAACTACACACAAAGAACTGATCGCAGAAGCCTAAAAACAATGATTCTTCTCTTAATGCACGAAGTAGGATTATCTTTAAAATACCTTTATCCAGTTCACTATGACCCAATATTTGCAAGCTATATTTAAAACGTTCCAAGAAATCCTCCATATTCTCATCCTCCTTCTACATTATCTTGAAGATCTCTTCTTTTGTGTCTCAAGACTTACAATAGTCCTAGTATTTCTTAAAGAAGATTTTCTTCATATTATCCCACGTCATGATATAATTTATCCTAATCCCATAAACCACCACAATGTTGTGCCCTTTAAAGTATTAGGGAATATCTTTATTTTTTGAGCATCTGAGACATAATCATATTCATGGCAGACAACATTGAATTTAAAGAGGAATGTTTCTGGATCTTTGGAAGAAAGGCCATGAAAATTAGGTAGTCTTGTTAGATGAATAGGATTCATGGGTGCATTGACTCTAATTTACCCAATAGGTAATTCAATTGTAGAAGTTGTATTGGCCATGAATATCCTCCAATAGTCACCTGGAATTTCAGTAGGTTTCGGTTGCTCCATGATACACAGTTGAGTTTGCTTGACAATGCTTCCTTGGTTAGGCGGAGGGTTTACTTACACCACCTCTTCTTCTTCAGAACTTTCAATACTTAATTATTTAGATCCTCTACTCCCTACTTTCTCTTCTCTAAGATCCTCTTCTACCATTGAGGAAGGATCTAGTTGCGAGGCTAAGTAGGTCCCTAGTTTCATGTGAGATCTTACTCTAGTAGCACCCTGTGATGGAATTCCTAATTCAACTCTCGAGATGGTTTATTGAATATAAGTTCTTACACCTATATCCTTCCTTCCTCAACCTCTACCACCTGTGAGTTTTGGGGGTCTGCCTCTACCCCTTGGTTTTGTTTCCATGTTCATACAATATAAGAGACATAAAATTAAATCAAAACAATTAACACATTCCTAATGCTTGGGTCTTAGTAAAAGGGTTGGTGCAAACCTTTCCTGACCATGATGAGAGAGTGGGTTATATGGTCAATACTAGTTGTACTTTTGTGCCTTTGATAGCCTCCCTGACAACAACGCAAAAATGGTGTGGTCCTTATATCATTTTATAGATTCAGTCCCTTTGTACATTATTGTCAACCCGAGGTCTATCTGGTTATTTCAAGGTTATCGTGGAAGGTCTATGCAGGCTATAGGTTTCCTATCCAGTATTGATTAATGACGAAATACAAATTCATTGGCCCAAAAGAATTCTAAACCAATCCAACATAAATCAACAAATCAAGTAGCAACAATCTTAAATAACATCAACCCTGAGTAACAACAATCCGAAGTAACAACATTTCTGAATAATAGCAAGGAAATGAGCAACAATCATAAAACATTAATGATATCAATAAAAGATATACCTATCCCACACGAGTTATATTCCAACAACACCTGGTCGAAAGAGTGGGATCAACTTTCCAATCAGGGAAAATTTTAAGAACCCTCCCTAAATTTATAAATATAATAAATGGGCGAATCTCCATGGTATATAGGAAAAATGGAAGGCAAATTTATCAATAATATAATATGTATATATAATTTTTTGGCGAATCTCTCACCAGGCATGGCGAATATTTTACTCAATTATAAAACCTTGTAAGGTCTTGGCGAGTCTTTCACTAAATAATAAAAATTTGTAAAGTCCTAGTGAATTTTAGCATTGTGAACTCTTAGAGAATTTTTTGAAGAAGTATAAAACCATAGGAAATATCCGCCTGGCTAATCCAAGCCTAGATGTAGAGAATATGAAGGGTTGAAGCCCATGTTTTGAAGACCCATAGAAAAACTGCATTTTAAGGTGATTTTTTAGTTTGTTTTTCCATGAAATATGTTCTAAAATGAACCTCTGTTGCATATATTTTGTCTTGGTCAACTTGCAAACTAAATCTGTGGCCAAAATATTATGTTACGGTTCTGATTCCTATGTGGAGATATCAAGGGGCTAGCGCGGATTCTATGCCGATGAGTAATGAAAAAAGACACATGTGAAACTATGCAAGAAGGAAGAAAACCTCGAGAATGGAAGGATTTTAAATGGGATCCATCCCAGTACCCTTTCGGAAGGAAAGACAGTAAGGACGAAAGGAGGGTCATCGACAAGCAGCAACGGGAACCACCATAAAGTTCTCGAATACGTAAACTCCATTCTAGAACTGTTCCGTGAGAAGAGTGAAGATAGAAAGACTAGCCAAGAAAACCAGCCCTTAAGACATCGCGTTGCAGAATGAGGATATCTTCTCCTACAATGGGGCCAAAACAAGAGGTCTCGTGGTTATAGAGCAGAATACAGAAGCGTGGTTGAAGAATATTCTATTCATACTAAGAAATTATTCGGATCGATAGACATAATGGAAGGCGTGACCAACAGACTTTATCTACTCAAGCCCAATTATCCGTTCACTCAAGAAGCATGTCATTAAGGCCTTGTACTCCTGTCCATGATCCTTACATGCCCTGTTTAAACAACAGGTTTGTGGATTGATTTTATCTAGGATTCATTTCTTTTCTTGTAAATATCTTTCAGATCTCTATGGTTGCAAACAGGTTTGTGTTGGTCATTGGTGCAGCATGTTGTCTGAGACAGGCAGCTCAGTTTCGACCTCGAATGAACAGAGTAATTAGTCTTATTCTCTTTAGTTGCGTATATATGTTTTAGTTTCTGATCTTATGTTAAATTTAGTTGCTTGAAGACGTTTCCTTTCCTGTGAGGAGTTAGTGTTGGAATTGTTTTTGCCCATAATGAAGAAATTGTTTCATTAATTGGTTACTGTGTTGAAGAGAAGGAGTACTTTTTGGTCTACAACTTGTTACTAAGAGGAAGTCTGGAAGAAACTCTTTATGGTATGTAGTATGCCAATTTTCATGCATTTATCATGTTACGTCCTTGGATATTTTTATTATCTTTTAGTGCTAAGTGTTGTTCCCAGTTCTCAGAAAAATTTGGGTTACAGGAGGAAAGGACAAGCCATAGGCTCATTGGAAAGATAGGCTGAAAGTGGCCATTGGAATTGTTGAAGCTTTGACTTATCTGCATGAAGGTTGTTCTCATCCTATCATCCATAGAGATGTGAAATCATCTAATATTTTGCTTTCTAAAGACTTTGAACCTCAGGTATCTTGATCATTGTGAGAGAAACAAGTTCTCAAGCTTCTGTTGAATTGTTTGTATTTTTTGGTTGGAGATGTTATAATAAGGTGTGCTTGATCATTAACTAGCAAATCATCTTTCGATGGATCATTAACTAAAGATATTCTATGAATAGTTGTCAGGTTTTGGGCTGGCCAAATGGGCTTCAACAACATCTGCATATATCACATGTAGTGATGTTGTAGGTACATTTAGGTAAATATCCATTTCTTTCTTTACACCAGCTCTTTTCTTAGGAAAATAAATGTCATAAAACTAGCTGCTATCATATTTCAGGTATCTGGCTCCAGAATATTTCATGTATGGCAAGGTTAATGAGAAGACGGATGTGTATTTCTTTGGA
>APFE031593519.1:28072-79232 GCA_000404065.3 Pinus taeda
CCGAGGTCTATCTGGTTATTTCAAGGTTATCGTGGAAGGTCTATGCAGGCTATAGGTTTCCTATCCAGTATTGATTAATGACGAAATACAAATTCATTGGCCCAAAAGAATTCTAAACCAATCCAACATAAATCAACAAATCAAGTAGCAACAATCTTAAATAACATCAACCCTGAGTAACAACAATCCGAAGTAACAACATTTCTGAATAATAGCAAGGAAATGAGCAACAATCATAAAACATTAATGATATCAATAAAAGATATACCTATCCCACACGAGTTATATTCCAACAACACCTGGTCGAAAGAGTGGGATCAACTTTCCAATCCAGGTCATGGCTGAAGAATTGTAGATCACACCAAGTTAACGGTATGGTGCTACTCTTATTAATTCACAAAATGATTACAAGCTGAGTTCTGCTGTTACAAATAAAAAATAAGATGATCGAGTTCTTCTCAACTACGCCATACTTTTACAAAACTGACATTACATGAAATAACATAGCTTAAAAAGCCCATAGATTGTAGTGATCTGGCTGTCCCAAAAATATACAACGGTTCCTCTAATATAAAACAAAATGAAAAGATAGTAACAAAGCTAGGTATGCTAGCTATCCATGTAGTTGGTTAGTTGATGGCTCAACCCTCAAATAGTGCCACCAATTCATGATCGACAACATCACGATGGGTTTTGTCATTAGGGTAATTTTAAGGTCTAAAATGGGCCTCCTAAGGAAATTATAAAGTAATAGTGGAAATAATAAAATAAGATTAGATTACATCATCAAATTTTAGAGGGAAAAAGGAAAAAACTACTTTTTCAACTCATATTTTCAACTTATCTCCCTATGGGTTTACTCAAATTTCGAGCAAGAACACTTGTTGGATGAAAATTTTTGTTCCTCATCCAAGGAGAACCCATGTTTCATAATTTCGATAGACTCTGCTACACGAAAAATGAGAAATACATGAAAAATATGATTGCAATAATGTTTTTTCATGATTTTCTATTTTTTTTTGTAGCAGGATCCATCGAAAGTATGCGACATGGGTTCTCTTTGCATGAGGAATTAAATTTTTCATCCAATGAGTACTCCTTGAAATTTGAGTCAAAATTAGGGAGATAAGTTGAAAATACGAGTTGGAAAAGTAGTTTTATTATTTTATTATTTTTTTAATCTTTTTACTTTTTTACTCCAAAAATGGTGAATCATCCCCAGTGGTTGACATCATCATCTTGAATCTTATTGGTTCTTATAATTTTATTTTGGTTGTACATTTTTCTTAGGAGGCCCATTTTAGACTTCAAAATTCCCCTAATGTCTACCAAATGATGTCTGGTGCGAATTGTTGAGTATTCTTAAAGGAATCTCATTAATAAGTCATTTAAGTATTGTTACCCTATGACTACTACTTCATTAATAAAAAATCCAAGAAGACATGCCAATGTGTTATACCTTTCATTAATTGGGATACAAATTAACCTCATAAGAGCTATAAAGTGTATGGAAAGGAATAGGTGGAAGTAGGTAAAAATGGGCATTTTCATCGACCAACATCAACCACAAAGCTAATGGAAATATGGTAGCTAGATGGTATTCTTTGTTTTCTCTATGCTCTTTGGATTGGCCAATGGCTCATGGTACATGATATGTACAAATGTTACATGGATTTACTATGTGGAGTTTAAGTCATGGCATGAAATTTCGCATAGGAATGGAGGAACTAGCCCACATTTGTTATATCACACTCTCCTTCCTATAAGAAAGGGTGATGCATTGAGAAATGACATCTTGTGCTTGTGTCCATGGTCATCTCTCAGGGAGTACACTCATGTTTAACTAGTTGTTGTTAGATATTGGGAGTAAAGGAATTGTTGCAGTAGCACATTGATTAGTGTATCCTTGAGGAGGTTTAGCAACTATATATATAACATTCCCAATTGTTAAGTGTCTGTCCATTGCTCAAATATTGTATTGGCCTAGTAATCACACATATTGTATTTTATTGACTAGGGAAAATAGGGATACATAGACTTTGGCCTAAAACAATACAAATGGGATAGAAATAGATGAAAAACTTCCCAACAAAGGACATGCACTACACAAATCACTTCTTAATGTAATATGTTTTTTGAAGCTGAGAAAAATGCATACAAATTATTGATATTCATAGTATTTTTAAATTTATCACTTTAATTGGAAAAAATACTAGCTATTTTACTACTAAAAACATAAATGTAAATGAAGAATTATACACCATTAAGACAAACAAGGGTTGCATAGGCACACCCTCCCTACGTGAGTGTGTAGGGGAAGCATGTTCACTTTTCTCTAACCTTGAGACAATCTCCATCTTTTCTTGGAACAACTGTCCTAACCGAGAGATGCATGTCCAAATCTGTTATTTGTTATCCCAAATGGATTTGATCAATTTCCTCATGAAATATTTCCCAACGCAATCTATCCCATAATAAGGAAGTGGTAGTTAGTTTGATCACATTAGACACCCTCTTTTTTCTTTGTTTTTTGGATCATGCATATTTCCCCCAAAAGTACCCCTTTCTAGAGAACAAGGTCAACTAAAAGATTTACGTACTTTACTATAATCCAGCCTTAAAAATCACTAGCTACTCTAGAATATTGCATAACATGTGTAAGTATTTCTGGATTATTGCAAAGCATGCAACACCCATTAGTAAATCAAATATGATTGAGTCAATCTTTAATTTCTAGACTTTCATGAAGAACCAACTACCCAAGTACTCAAGATTGAAGAGTGGGATCTTCTCTAGTGATCTTGAAGGATTCATTTTAAGTTAAGTTGGTTAGTGGGAGGGTAATGTAGTTGAATCTTATAATGAGTCTACTTGGGCCTGTAATCGATAAATGGCTTCCTATAAGGCTGCTGCACATATTTCTAGATAGGTTCATGAGTCTCCAAATTTAACTTCAACATACTCCTTGGAATTAGTTGAGTAAATGCAAATAATTTAGGTCTGTCTACTGTTGGAAGCCTTTGAGATCAGTTAACACCCATGGTTCTTCGAGATAGAAAATTAGTGGATTCCTTTTCAAATAAGTCTCTCTATGAGAGAAATGTTTTCTCTATGCTACATTAGGTAAATCTGTCCTTTAGTTGATTAGTTATATGTTACTATGGTAGATGTGTTGAGCTATATGCTTTCTATTATCTGAACATATAGGCAAATGTAGGTATCCTTATTTTTCATAGGCATTAACTATTAAATGTAGATTTTTTGGATGGTTTGGTCCTTGCTTCAAGGGTTTCCCAAATTTCATAAATATTTCCAATTGATTGATGAGCCAATTTTTGGTTGAGAAATCAACTGGCAAATTTCTTGAATTCAACCATCTTGAATATCTTCAAGTTTTTCAAAAAATCCAGAGTTTACAATTTTTCTGTAGATTTTTTGGGAAAAATGACAGTCTCGTCTTGGCATCATTTTCAAAGCAAAATTATAGTCTCATTTCCTGATGTTTTTCTTGTGGATTTCTGTAAAATTATGCTTTTTTAGGTCTTTTTCTCCAGGCAAAGATGTATTTTATTCAAGAACAAATCAAAGTACATTCCATAGGTTCTTGAAGCATAGTCATGGCAGTCAATCTCTTAGGAAAAAATGAGTGAGAACACTTAATACAACTTCAGACTATAACCAATATAAAAAAACCATGAGACACAACTATGAATATCTTTAAATACATCAATGACTATACAACCATAAAAAAATGACGTAGAATGTCATACATAACAAATAATCATATCTCTTTCCTAGGAATGGTTAGTTTCTATCTAAAATATAATAAAATTAATAGTAGGTACTCTAGGTGATTCTGGAAGAGGGTTCCATCTTCATCTCAAAAGATATGATAGTTTGCAGTTGGAAGGTCCAATCCTTCCTTTGACAACGTGTCAACCATTTCATTAAATTGTCTATAAAAATGGACATAATGAACTTGCAAGAAAGTAGAATAAATATCTTTTATATTTTGTGCAAGTGCCTAGTGGTTTTTGTTGAGAGTTAGAAGCTCATTTGTCATCCATTTGACCATTAGAGAAGAGTCACCAAAATTATTTTTTAACCCTTATTTTCTTTCTTATTTAATTTAAAAAAAAATTATGGTTTTTTTGTTGGTTCTGATTCTTTGTTGATTTTTTGTTTGTTTGTTCAATTTTCCTTGTTTTCTTTTTTTGGTTGCATTGTCATCCCTCCATGGTACTCTGACCTAAGTAGCTTCTTAGTTAAGGAAACAAATATGGGATATAATGGCCAGGTAATCTCTTGCATGTTTTTTTTATTTATTTTAAGGGAATGTTTACCTAGGCCCAACTTAGTATCCTTAGCAATACATGCAAGATCAAAAATCTACATACCATCATTTTGATTTCTTAATGCCTATAAATAGGTGAAGAGATACATGAAAGGCTAATTCAAAGTTTGTGGCTAGCTCCAAACAACATGCTAATAAACACATACTTTTCCAACAAGCTTATCCAAAAAACAAATCAAATATTTTCTACAAAGATATAGTTGGGTAGGTGGCCCCAATTGGGCGACCAATAATTCTAACTTAAGCTATCTTTTTTCAAGAATAAAGCACCCTTAATCTAGACCTAGCCCATCTAACACAAAAATGGGTGTTCAAACTTAGTTTCTTGACTATTGAGCATGATAATGACTTTCTTCTAGGCTAGAAATAATGCATACTACATATATAAGCTACCATAACAAAGCTATCTTATTTGAATACTAAATCACCCATAATCTATGCCTAGCCCATCTAAGTTTCTAATACAAACTGGTTGTTTAAACTTAGTTTCTTCACCACTGAGCATGATAATGACTTTTCTTCTAGGATAGAAAAAGTACATATTTAAAGCTGGCATTTATATGAATAGAGACTGGGCCATTACCTTTTATATGTTTGTAAATTTCAAGAATGTACACAAATATCTCAGTTTGTGCCCTATTGGTTTAGGAATTGGATGATGTACATAGTATTATTTCCCTCCACATTATCACACTGAGAGAAGAAAGGTGCATTCTACAATCAAATATTGAAGAGAGTCTATGTATTTCCATATTTCTGTCTGTAACATTGATGTCAACATATGCTTTCCCAATATAATATGTTATAAAAATTAAAAATATAGCAAAATAAATTTAACGTGGGCTATAATAAAAAATTAACACTAAAAAAAATCATATCAAATATTGGAAGAAGAGGAATTTGAGATAATTCATTGTCATCATTTTAGAATTTTTTTTTAATCAACCCACAATATCAAAGGTGAGAAGCACAACAATGTGATCTATTTTAAATTTGGTTCTTTCAAGTATCAAGAGATTTGCATATAAATTTTTTTTTTCTCCCCTCTTGTTGCTTAATAGATCCAGGGGTAACATGGATCTATGCCGATTTACTAATTTTAGATAATTGGTAATTTTCCATGTTGCATGTTTTTAATGCTAATTTGCACATTTCAACGACTCTAATAATTTGAAACTTTCTTTAGCATTGGTTTTCGAGATATTTCATTATCTCTGCAATTCTCTATTTTGTTTTTTCTTTCTAGGTTCTTTTGAAAGAGTAAATTTGTTGTCACTATTGAATATCACATACATTTGTGATGTTTCATTTAACATCCATTTATCTTCTATTTTAATCTCTTAATTTTGTGTGGTTTCTTGTAAAGTGAAGGAATGACATTCGTCATTGTTGTGGGTTGGCATGTCCTTCACTGTTTACTAGCCTAGTCATATAGAAAGCAAAAAATATTGTATGTAATGACAAACAAGTATGTTCCTCTTGTCTTGACTTGAGGTTCTCCCATTTTTTATATCCTTGGACTGCAAACAATAAATGAAAAGGAATGGAAGAAACCAAACATAGGAAGCCTAAATTACTATGTATGGTAGGATCCTTGTAGGTTGTTGGACCAATTAATATGCAAGGGTTTAATTGTAATGGCTTAGTGTATCCATAAACAACACACTTTAGCAATTTTAATTTAGATAAATTAGATTTGACATTTCCACAAATTCACATAATCATTAAATTAACCTTTGGAGCCTTTAACGAGTCATTGCATATACCTTCACATCTGAACAAATGACTACATATTTCCAAACCCTCCAAAATTTCTAAAATATGCACCTCATTCTATCTCTAATTCCACAATGTTGGTCAATTCAAATCGTGTAAGTTATTGAGGGGAATGCTTGTCATTTTTATCAGTGATTATTTTTTATTAGTAAGTTAATGGTCTATAAAATTGCATGTAGATAAGTCATTCTTTAGAAAATTGGAATTTTATGTTGCATCATATTATACTTCAATCTCCCCATAAAATGTCTCTACTCAGTGTAGGCCTTTTTTTCTCTCTCTTTAATGTGCGTCTCTTGTTAATATCTATGAATGATCAACATTCCTAGTCTGAGATTTTATATGCATTATGGGTTTTTTTCATTACTTTTAAGCTTTTACTACACAAATTTCTCTCTCTCTTTCTCTCTTTTCCCAAGTAGTTGGCCAGTAAAAATCTTTGATTGTTTCTAAAATTAACAAATACATTAAAAAGACACTATATGTAATAAGATGATGATAGGCTATGGGCGACATATGTTCTCTCTCTATCTTCTGTAATTTCAATATAGGTAATTTTTTTCTACTATTTTGATTCTCATCCCAAGAAGTATATAAATTAACTTTCTTTACCCATAAAAACCTTCTAGTTATGAATTATAATTTTTATTTTCTCTTCATTGTTTTGTATACTTTTCATGATAATCTAGACTTTTAATAGTGACGATTTGTTTTCTACCTGTGGTGAAATTATTTCCTTCGTTTTATGTATTTTCCTACTTGTAAAATTTCAAATGATGCATGTTTTTGTATGTTTTGTTATTGATTTATTATATATTGTTTTTATGTGGCATCATCTTTCGACTTTGCTTGCTCTTCAGATGCATATGCAATAATAGTCTACAAACATTGGCTACATTTGTAAATAAACTAGTGGGAAAATGCTTGATTAGAGATACTTCTCTTAATGTGAAGTTGTTTGCCTTGTCTCAAGGATCGGGTGGTAAAGAAAATGGTCTAGGGTTGTTATCTTGTTCTACTGAAAATGGGACTGCCCCTATTGGAAATAAGCTAGGTTTTTCCCTTCATTTTGAATTTTATGGTAAAAAAACTATTTAGAAGGGAGATTCTGAAGTGGCATTGTCAAGAGACGCATGACTAGAAGATATATACACCTGACTTGAGTATGAATTCTGAAATATGTGTCCATCTTTTGAAGCATCTAGTAGATGAATACAAGCTTCCTGTTGGCCTTATATTTTATTTTCTAGCAATATTATGTTTTGCAAGAGGCTTTTCATGTCTAGACACTAAGAGACAATACATTTGTATTCACATTCTAGCTTTTACAGTGTTAGTGCAAGCAAGTAATGTCACCAATGTTTATTTTAATTTTTCACCAATGAACTCGAGCTTGTGAATGAACTTGTAACATTAATATGATTTGATGATGTGGTTCCTGATGATATTCATATTTTTGCAATATTGGCATTGGGAGCCCTCTATCAGGATAGGTCTTGTAAATTAATGGTTTTAAATGTCATCAAATTAGGAGAACATCATGAGCTCTTACCTAGTTGATGTAGGAGCATCGAAACTAGCCAGCAATGTGGAAATTTGTCCACATGTTGTGGCTTGACATGGTGAATTTCATTTACTGTTTGTTCAAATACCATTTATTGAGGAGGACGATTTCACAAATAATTAGTTATTATAGTAATAAGTGTGACTATCTTAGTGATAAGATTTGTTAAAACAGGTGTGTACGAGAGCTAATAGGTAGGAGATTTTATTGTTAGGATTTTTAAAATTAGAAGATTGTGTTATCGATTTGTTAGTGGAGTTAATGTGAGGAAGTTGTAATAAACGAAGAGATTTTTCTTCGTGGAGAGTTAGTCTTTTTGGGTGTGTTTTTTGATGAGCGGAAAGCTTAGAATAATGAGAGAGAGACTGTGTTTTGAAAAAAAGCCGAGATCATTCTTATGAAAAAGGGATCAAGGCAATTTTCTATTCTGCAAAGGTTGATGAATAGAAATAGCATGTGCGCTCAATGTATGTTGGCTGTGAAGATTGATATGGGTGTTTTTTTTATGAATTGTTTGAATTGTGGCAATTTGTGTATTTAATTAAATCGTAATTTCCTATGATTGAGGTAACTTGGGAAAGACGGATTGTGAGATAGAATAACGTCTAACACAGAACTTGTGTAAACAACTCCACATAAATTCTGAATGATTCGATTAATATTAATTAGTTTTGAAACTGCTAGATCCGCTTAATTCATCTCGTCAGAGTAGTTGAACGTCGGTTGATCTGATTGTGCAGTGTTTTAATTGTCAGATCCACTAAATCAGGAGGAGAGGAAATAGAATTATCTCCTATTAGCAAACACTTTGGGAAGTTTTATTTAATGAGCGATATTACCTCAGATTTGATTAATCTGTTAAATGCTTGTGCAGCGTAATTTTTGGATCGGATTGGAGCAGCGGAGATTTGTATCAATTCGGAGTTGTGTGGAGTGTGATCGCCGATATCTATAGAGGTGGGTGTGTATGATTTGAAATCCATATATGTGCATTGGAGCATGAGAGATATTTATATCTCACCATATCGGTCTCAAAGGATTATCCATCCAGTTAGAAATTAATTCGTGTCTAGAATTGTATTACGTTGGTGCTGAGTTAGAGTTAACAGTCTGCGTGTTAAAGAAATTGGCGTTTCTGATTAGATCGGGTCGGAACTTTTGGAGCAGTGGAATGATAACGCATTGTAAGTAGCTAATTGGTGACTCCCGTCTGGATCAGATAGGAATTTTGGTATTCCACTCCTAGTGACTTCCGATTGATCTGTCAACATCATATTGGAGTTGTTGCAGGAAACACAAAGAGAAATTGTAACGTATTGCCAACCTTCGAGTTTCGAAGTGGATTGAACTGTTCAATCGATTAATTTGTCAGTGTAGTGTTTACATGAAGGTTGCATATAAAAGGCGTTTAGAAATGCGATGAACAGTTAGAAAATAATTTATAGAGTTTTTTGAAAGTTTATAAAGGAGATTTGTGAATTATATGTAAGGACTTTTGTTCGCATAAGAACAAAGTCGATTACTGAGAGTAGATCTATTTTGCGCTTTAGGTTGTTTTCATTCTAACGCTATTGCAGGTCACCATTTTGGTATCAGAGCAGTTACAGGTGTTGCAGCAAAGATGCCGCCAAGGAGAGGGGTTGGTCGAGGAATTGGTCGAGGGAGACCAGAACCAAATGTAGTCCTGATAGAAGAAGTGCGAAGACTGCGTGAACGAATGGAGACAATGGAAACAGCCCAGAGAAGAGCACCTAATGAGAGAGTTCAGAGTTCTTCAGAAGAGTCTGATGAAGAAGTGGAAGCAGGAGAAGAAAATCAAACTGTCAAAGTCCTCAAGATGCTGGCAAAAGTTGGAAGCAAACCCAAGATAGAAATTCCTATGTATGAAGGGAGTTTGAATGCAGAGGAGCTCATGTATTGGATCAGATCCATAGATCAATATTTTGATTATGAAGAGGTTGAGGAGAATAAGAGGGTGAAGTTTGTAGTCACTAGACTGAAGGGCCATGCAGCGATCTAGTGGGATGAGTTATAGACATCAAGAACGAGAAAAGGGAAATATAATATCAAGCAGTGGGATAAAATGGTAAGTAAACTGAAAGCCAAGTTTTTTCCTAAAGAGTATCATTTGAATCTTTTTAAGCAGATGAAAAATTTGAAGCAGAAAGGAATGTCTGTTAAGGAGTATACAAAAGAATTCTACACGTTAAATATCAGAATAGGGCATGTAGAAGATGATTTGGAGAAAGTAGCCAGATATGTTAATGGGCCAAGGTATGAGATCCAAGATGAGATTAGCCTGTTAAGTTTGAAAACTGTTGAGGATGCCTATCAAGCAGCCTTGAAGGCAGAGGAAAAACTGTTGCGCAAGCAAAACCAGAGAAACAGAGGTAAGAATCCAACAAAAGAAGGAAGGATACTTGAATCCAAAGTTCAACACTCTCAGAATGAGGCAGGGAGCATGAGTAATAGAGCACCACAAAGAGGAGATTTTGGCTGTGGAAGGTTTGTGCCCAGAGGCAGAGGGCGAGGAAGAGATGTACGGTGTTATATATGTGGTGAATGGGGACATATGCAATGGGATTGCCCTCATCAGAAGTTGGAAAACCCACGTAATGTGAATGTTGCTGAAACCAAAGATGAGATTCCTCAACCTAAAGTTAAAGAGGAACCACCAGAAGTTGGAGAATCCCTGTTACTGAAGAGGGTATTACTGGAAGAAGATAAGGAAGCCAAAGAACTAGTTCAAAGAAGGACTTTATTCGGAACTGTATGCAAGTCCAAGGGTAAGTGTTGCAAATTGGTAATTGATAGATGTAGTACTGACAATCTTGTTTCTACAGAGATGGTGGATAAGCTGAAGTTGGAAAGGATAGTACACCCCACTCCTTATAAAGTATCGTGGCTCCAGAAAGGCCATCAAATTTTTGTAACTCAACAATGTAAAGTTGACTTTCAGATTGGTACTTATCAGGATGTTATTTTATGTGATATAATGCCGATGGATGTATGTCACATATTGCTCGGAAGGCCCTGGCAGTTTGACCGAAATGCCATACATGATGGCAGAAGAAATACTTATACTTTGGAGAAATATGGAAATAAGCATACACTACTGCCGTTGAAAGCTCAAGATAATAAAGAAGCACTTGGAAACATCGTTACGTTGATGAATGAGAAGACCCTGTTGCAGGAAGATGAGAAGGGTAAAGAGATGCATTTTGCTAGTGTTGGAAAACCCAAGGTAATTTTAACTTCTACAAATTTAGAAAAATTACCTGAAGAAATTCAGAACTTACTGAATGATTGTGATGATATTTTTGTGGACAAGTTGTTGCCGATCAGGAGTATTAGTCATCATATTGATCTAATACCTGGAGTCAGTTTGTCAAATAAAGTAGCTTACAGGGTAATGCAGGAAAATATTGGAACACAAGAGTTGATGGATAAATGGCTAATCAGTGGAAGCCTTAATCCATGTGTTGTGCCAACAGTACTTAGTCTGAAGGAAGAAGTTGAAAGGTGCATGAGTACAGATTCTCGAGCCTTATATAAAATCACCATCAGATTGATGAATGAAGGTTTGGAGGAATATGCAGTCTCTAAAGAAAAGTTGAAATTGAATCTGAAGAAAATCCAAGTATTTGTGAAATGGCTAACTCCTAGAAGCATATTTGAGGGAGATGTCAAAAGCATATGGCAGGAATGTAGTAGCAAAGTCAAATAGTGAGCATATATGAAGAGACAGAAAAAGAAACTCCAAACAGATGACTTAATCATGTATTGCAGATTGGTGCGTATACTAAAAGCCAAAAGAAGAACCACAAGGAGATGCCATAACAGACGAAAACACAAAACAGGAAAAAGGAAAAAGTGAGTGCCAAAGAAAATCAGAGGTCAGACTCACTATCAGTGTTTGGTCAAGTGGAAAGAGCAACCAATGGAAGATTCCAGTTGGTTGATAGCAGTTGAATTGCAAAGATATGGAGTAAGTCTTGAAAGTTTAAAGGACAAATCTTTTCTTCCCCGGGAGTCTGATGCAGAAGCATCGGAACTATCCAGCAATGTGGAAATTTGTCCACATGTTGTGGCTTGACAGGGTGAATTTCATTTACTGTTTGTTCAATTCCAGTTTATTGAGGAGGATGATTTAACAAATAATTAGTTATTATAGTAATAAGTGTGACTATCTTAGTGATAAGATTTGTTAAAACAGGTGTGTGCGAGTGCTAATAGGTAGGAGATTTTATTGTTAGGATTTTTAAAACTAGAATATTGTGTTATCGCTTTGTTAGTGGAGTTAATGTGAGGAAGTTGTAATAAACGAAGAGTTTTTTCATCGTGGAGAGTTAGTCTTTTTGGGTGTGTTTTTTTGGTGAGCGGAAAGCTCAGAATAATGAGAGAGAGACTGTGTTTTGAAAAAAAGCCGAGATCATTCTTATGAAAAAGGGATCAAGGAAATTTTCTATTCTGCAAAGGTTGATGAATAGAAATAGCATGTTCACTCAATGTATGTTGGATGTGAAGATTGATATGGTGTTTTTTTTATGAATTGTTTGAATTGTGGAAATTTGTGTATTTAATTAAATCGTAATTTCCTATGATTGAGGTAACTTGGGAAAGGAGGATTGTGAGCTAGAACAAGTTCTAACACAGAACTTGTGTAAATAACTCCACAAAAATTCTGAACGATTTGATTAATATTAATTAGTTTTGAAACTATCAGATCTGCTTAATTCATCTCGTCGGAGCAGTTGAACATCGGTTGATCCGATTGTGTAGTGTTTTAATTGTCAGATCCACTAAATCGGGAGGAGTGGAAATAGAATTATCTCCTGTTAGAAAATAGTTTGGGAAGTTTTATTTAATGAGCAATATTACCTCAGATTTGATTAATCTGTTAAATGCTTGTGCGGCGTAATTTTTGGATCGAATTGGAGCAGTGGAGATTTGTATCAATTCAGAGTTGTGTGGAGTGTGATCGCCAATATCTATAGAGGCGGGTGTGTATGATTTGAAATCCATATATGTGTATTGGAGCGCGAGAGATCTTTATATCTCACCATATCGGTCTCAAAGGATTATCCATCCAGTTAGAAATTAATTCGTGTCGAGAATTGTATCACGTTGGCGCTGAGTTAGAGTTAACAGTCTGCGTGTTAAAGAAATTGGCGTTTCTAATTAGATCGGGTTAGAACTTTTGGAGCAGTGGAATGATAACGCATTTTAAGCAACTGATTGGTGATTCCCGTTTGGATCAGATAGGAAGTTTGGTATTCCACTCCTGGTGACATCCGATTGATTTGTCGACATCATATTGAAGTTGTTGTAGGAAACGCAAAGGGAAATTGTAACGTATTGCCAACCTTCGAGTTTCAAAGTGGATTGAACTGTTCAATCGATTAATTTGTCAGCGCAATTTTTACATGAAGGTTGCATATAAAAGGCGTTTAGAAATGCGATGAACAGTTAGAAAATAATTTATAGAGGTTTTTGAAAGTTTATAAAGGAGATTTGTGAATTATATGTAAGGACTTTCGTTTGCATAAGAACAAAGTCGATTACTGAGAGCAGATTTATTTTGCACTTTAGGTTGTTTTCATTCTAACGTTGTTGTAGGTCACCACTAGTCTAATTCAAAAGAAAATAAGTCCCCTTTCCAGTGAATCGTCTTATTGTTCGATATATTTCCTAGAAGCACTACTTTATCTTGTAATCATTCTAGCTTTTTCTTCTTCTAGCTGCACTACTTTAAGGGATGTGGGTTTAATTCCAAATTTTTTCCCTCTTTTCAAAGATGTAGATCCAGAACACATACACTTGGTAATAACTATTTTGCATGTTCTTGAGAATTTTACAGACTACAGTAATCCTACCGCAACCTCCTTTAGGGATTTAGGAGGCTTGGATAGCAACATAGCATGCATGAATCTTGAAGTCTACATTTTTTAGGAGAGAGTAAGGAAGCAGAGTTAAGAATCACAATCAGGTTCCAAGGACAAGTCTCCTCAGAACAATGATGATGGGTTAGAGGAAATGTAGATAGCTCAACTTGACACATCGATTCCTTATCATAGAAGACTTCTAATGAAGGCCTTGATTTAGGATATATCTCTTAGCACATATTCTCTTAGAAATATTGCACCTCTATATGGATTTGAAGAGAGTTCTTTGCCATTTTTCTTGTGCATTATATTCATAATATCAAAGGATTTTGGTTGTGGGGTATTTTCACTTGCAGCTACAATCATGGGTGATCTTATTCACAAAGACCCAGCTTGTTATTCTGTTCTAGATGTTGCTAATATGCCTAATTATTTTTTGGATTCCATTATGCTTGGTGTCCTCACTTCTGCAGATGAAGTAGCTTATATACCACAATTCTTGGATAAGTTTTGCCTTAATAACCTTGGTCTTCAAGCTATTACTAATCGTGGTGCTCTAAGAAGTTTTGTGAAAATTTGTACATCAAAAACCTCCTTAATAGCTTTGGCAAGTGACACTCCTGGGTCCTTATCATCTACCTTGGATGAGATGATGAGACATGTTGCTTCTTTGAGGGGGCCTAAGGTGGATGTATTGATTGAAATCTTAAATATTATTGCAAAACTTGGATCTAGAGATGAAGTGTCTTCCCTACTTCAAGAATCTACCAGCTCTTATGTGCTTATTCTCATGGGTACTGAATTAGAACAGAAAATTGTTAGTTTAGTTGATGGAGACGAATCATCGAGGGAAACATTTGAGTTTTAAAGTTGATACTTCCGCTAAAAATTTCCCTTCAAATATGGATTCTTTTTCTATATTGTATAAGTAATTCTATATGTCTTTAAGATAATATTTTTCATAATACAAATACATATGGGGTGCTTTTTGAGAAAAAGGGTATAAAGGTTGTGATACAACTATTTGGTTTACTCCTCTTACCATTTTCATTTGCAAGTGGCAAAAATATTTCTATTGCATTTAATAAAATTTCACCACAACACTCATCTCCTCTCACAAGGTTTATTTGTATTACTCTGAGAGAACACATGAAACTTGCAATTGAATTCATGCATTTTTCGGTTGGAACAAAGCTAACAAATATTGAGATAGCACGATGCAAGTGAATTTTGAGATGCCTTTCAAGTATAGATGGTGTTTAATCCTTTTAAACACATCTACTAAAAATCACAACAACAATGATGCCTAAAATTGATTTTTAGGGATGTAGATACTGAAGGATGTAGGGAAGCTGTACAAAAAAGTAGCTTGGCATATATCTATGGTTAGTGATTGAAAAGTATATGCAAATAAAGAGGTTGAACAAGGACCTAAAATGGAAATTTGGAGCCAAATGGAGCAGGTAAAGAAGCTGGCAGTGACACTAACTCAGTTTTAGTTGTTTGGTAAATGAACCCAATGTCTATGAGTAGTGGACTTGCTTCTCATTGGTTCGTTGAACCTAAATATAGTTTTTTTTATACAAACATGACTTCACTGTCATAGAATAAGTGACCATGGCATCAAAGGGATTTCAAGAATGCACCTTGCTTGGCTTGGGAGACATGCAAATGCATCATAGGTTGAAATCTCAAGCATAGGAAATTAAAAGGAATTCATTTTATCTCCTAGAATTTGAGGCTATGAATAAGGTTGCGTCTGTAATGCAATTTTTCTATGTGACTCTTGTGAAGGTTTTGGTAGTGCCCAATGGACATCGTGATGATAAAGGAATATTACGTAATGTAACAACCAAGAGTGTGGTGGTTTCTCTTACCAATTTTTTCATGATAGTCTTAATGTGGATGAGAACTATAGCTCATCTGAGATTGAGTCATCACATTATTCAAAGTGTCACTAAGGTAAGTTGTGGATGACATGACAAATATTTAATATGAAAATTGAAAATGAAGATGTAATGCAACAATGGGAATTATTTCTATGCTCATTGTACAATTAAATGTCTTTTGACTACTTTTTAAGCAATAGGTCATTTACTGTGGACAATATCACTATGTCACAATGAGGAATGGAAACATAAAATGACAAGCTAGAGCATGCAACTTTATTGTTATAGATATTGAGAAGCTATTGAATTCTTTTCGAGTACCTTGTGAATTATTATTTGTTGTTAACAATGCTCTCTGAATCACAACTATTAGTGCAGCTACTTGTTGGAGGCTCTATCACTATTCCAAGGGATTCGAAGGTTTTTGTTCGCACCATACATGCTCAAGTTCTCAAAGTTGTTCTACCTATGTGGAGCAATCCAATGTTTTGTCACTACAAATCCATATTTGATTATCTCTATCGTTTCCATTATTACCCACGTATACACTATGATAGGTCATGTTAAAGGAAGTAGAAATGGTATTCTTGGAAGCACAGGTCAATGTTTTAGAGGTCATCCACTTGATGAGGCTGAAATTTCTATGATGGTTGACATGGGATTTCCAAGGTATAGGGAAGAGGAATAATTGAGGCGTGTTGAAACAAATAGTGTTGAAATAGCCATGGAGTGGATTTTTAGTAATCTCGAAGATCCAATGCAACAACATGGTGAAATTTACCAAGATATTGTCTTATCACTGGGTAATTCTGAGGTTCCCAAAGAAAATTCCAATTAAAAAGGAAGAGAGGCTTCTTATGAAGAGAAACTTCTAGCAAATCCTCCATTGAGGATATCTTAACTACATGTATGAATTTGTTGAAAAGTAAAAAGGTTGGTTATTTTTCCATGACTAATTTGATAGTGAATTTGTGTAACCAAAACAAAGGCCAATACCATTTGAGAGTTGTTTCCTTTCTTATTCAAAAACTAAAGCTTTGTAAGATGGATGGATCTGAAAAGTAGTTGGCATGATTGTGCCTAAGGTTTTCCTAAAGGTTGAATGCTAATTTACTAAGTTTTTCTTTTCTATGGTGACATTTTATTTTCTTTGTTTATATAGGTCCTTTGGCCACACAGTGGCCACTATTGCCCAACTGAAGAAAACTTGTTCGAGTTTCTTGTTTTTTTTGGGGAAAAATAGAATTGACATTGATGATGTTGAGATATATGTTGTATAGATCCTTTATAGTATACTTTAGTTTAAATTCCAGTGTTCATTGTCTTTCATGTCTTATACTCTACATTGTATTTTCTTTCATTTTCAGAAAAGGAACTCAATATTGATGGTAAGAAGCGAGAATATAAGAAAGAGGAGAACCATAAAACTGGAGAAACAAATGCAGAAAGAGGGAGAAGATAATTGGTATAGTGATACCCTTAAATCCAATATCTTGCATGAGACACGCACATACAAACTAATGGTCAAGTATTTAGAGTTGGTGAATTCACCTGCAATGCCTTGACAACACAATCATAATGTTTTGAAGTGATGAAGAAATATTTCATGTGGAGATTGTAGTCCAAGGAATATTAACTTGGAAACTCATATATTAATACTTGAAATTTTATATAATATAATTTATGTGGTTGAAATTATTTATAGTTTTACGTGATATTATTTAATATTGTAATTAACATATGTAACTTTGCATTTGCATATTAGATGAAGCTGCACATTGTATGGTTTTTTTATTTATTTATTTATTTATTTATTTATTTATTTTAATTTGGTGGCAAAATCATGCTAATTAATTTATGTTGATTACTAATGAACACATAAAATCAATATAAAACTACTAAATTAGTAGTTTATATTGACTACGAATGAACACAAATAAAATGAGTATACAATAACTAAATCAATCGTTTATTATTATTATTAATGAAAGTAAAAGAAATGAATATAAACTAATAAGCTAATAAGTTATATAATGAATATGAAACTACCAAAAAAAAAATATAAATAACTACCACAAATGATAAATTTGTGATTACAAATGAAGACTAAATGTTTCATATATACGACTGTTAGTAGATAATTTACAATGTCTTATAACATGACCACAATTTAGTTATATTTCTTTGGTCATTAATTAGTTTCAAATGACGACTAAAATTTGCATATATATGATTATTAGTAGCTAATTTATAGTATCTTATAATGTGACCAACATTTTGGTCATATTTCTTTGGTAATTAATTGGTCTTCTCAGGTGATCATGTAGTAGTATATGTTGGGTTGTGTTATATTCTTTCCACAACTAGCCCACGTAGTTAGCTAGGGGGTTAGAGGGGGGGCCAGAGCCCCCTTCCATTGCACCGATTGTGTAGCCATGGGGGGTCACAGGGGGTTTGAGGTGTACGCGCAACCTCACTTTATGGGGTCTGGTGCAGCGCCCCAGAAAATTTTGGTTTTGGACCCTATGTTAGGTTGGGTAGACCCACCTATGGTTTTATGAATGATTTTTGCACATGTTTTTTCGACGCGATGGTTTGCGGTCCATGGTATTGGATGCTTCGGCATGTATAGATATGTATTATAACATTGAAAGGAACATAACGAAAAATCAAGCTGGTAGTCCCAGTTTTGGGATCTAGGGGAAAATCTCTGGGTATATGTATTTTATGTGTTATGCTCTTGCATTGTTTATTTTCTGTGTTTTAATATTCATATGCAGGTAATTACTGTACGGGGTTAAAACCTACATTTGGTATCAGAGATGTTTTGGTGTCAAGCAAACACCTTTGTTGCTGAGGGGTTTTGCTCGAGCCTGTGGTAGACCCTATTCAGTGGGATATCTGCGAGATCGATTCTGGTGGTGAAGGAAGATGGTGAGCAGTGGAAAGATAGAGATCGAGAAATTTAATGGTCAGAGTTTTGAGCTGTGGAAACTCAATATGTAGGATATGTTGGTGGATAAAGATTAGTGGATAGTGGTAGATCTAGGTACTAAACCAACTGGAGTGTCCAATGAAGAATGGAAGAAGTTGGATCGTAAGGTAAAGAGAACAATACAATTGTGTGTCTTAGATTCATTATTGTTGAATGTATTAGGGGAAGCTAAGGCGAAGGCCTTATGGGACAAGTTAGGTACTTTGTACCAATCTAAGTCTCTGGTGAATAAACTGTTCCTGCGGAAAAAGCTATATAACCCAAGGATGAGAGATGGAGACTCGGTGACAAAACATATGAATGGATTTAATAATGTGGTAAGTCAGTTAGCATATGTTGATATTAAAATTTCAGATGAAGATAAGTGCATCGGTTTGTTGCGTTCTTTACCAAATTCATGGGATATTCTGGTTATTGCAATAGATAGCAATGCAACTACTTTGCAGTTTGATGAAATAGTCTCATCCTTGTTGACGAAGGAGATGAGATGAAAAATTATGGAGAGCCAGAATGGTGATACCTTGTCTGTATGAGGATGGTCCCAGAAAAGAAAAAATAAGTCATCAAGTGGGAGATCTAAATCTAGATGGAGATCTAAATCTCTAGGAAAAACTGTAAAGGTGGTGTTCTGGAAATGCAGAAAGGAAGGGCACTACAAAAGGGACTGTAAATCTAAAGCTCCTAATAAAGGAAAGTGATCTGATGATGCTCCTTCTACAGAGGTGAAAAACACCTCAGATGAAGGTTGGGATGTGTACTTGGCTTCTTCAAGTACACATGTAGATCATGAGGCATGGTTGATTGACTCAGGTGCATCCTTTCACTTCACTTCACTCCCCATAGAGAGTGGTTCTGCAAGTATGAGAAATACGATGGTGGTGATGTCTTCTTAGGGGATGATAGGAAGACTAGAATCATTGGTCGTGGAAAGGTAAAGTTGAAGTTGCAAGGTGGAAGGGTTAGAACATTGTTGGGTGTTCTACATATTCCTGCATTATCTAGAAATTTGATTTTTGTAAGTACTATGGATGATGTAGGTGTAAAAACAGTGTTTGAGAAGGATACCTGCAAGATGGTTTGTGGAGCACTGGTATTGATGCGGGGAGTTCAGATTGGAACTTTGTACAAGCTGCAAGGTAGCATTGTTGTTGATGGGTGCAATAGTTCTATGGTTCCTGAAAGTGGAGTAGAAAATCTAGTGGTCTCTGGAGATAAGACCATGTTGTGGCTTCAAAGGCTTGGATATATTGGAGAGTGGGGCCTTCGAATACTTCATGGTAAAGGAATGAGTAATGGCTCTCTGGATTTTGATTTTTGTGAAAATTGTGTATATGGGAAGCAGAATTGGGTGAGTTTCCCCTCTGGTAGTAAGAGGGCGAAACATATATTAGAACTTGTGCACAATGATGTGTTTGGACTTGTGAAGGTTCCATCACTGGGTAAGTCTGTGTACTATGTATCATTTATAGATGACTTCTTAAGGAATACATGGATATATTTCCTTAATATGAAATTTGAAATTGATAGGTTTAAATAATTTAAGGATCTCACGGAAAATCAGACAAAGAAGAAGATAAAGGTGCTGAGTACAGATAATGGTGGAGAGTTTGTAGCAAGGAATTTGAAGGATTTTGTAAGAAGTATGGTATAGCACTACAAAAGACTACTCCATATACACCTCAGCAAAATGGATTTGTAGAAAGAATGAATAAGATGTTGATGGAAAGGGAAAGAAGCATGCTCAGTTGTGCCAAGTTAGGACAAGAATTCTAGGCAGAGGCGATGGATACTACATGTTACCTGGTCAATAGGTCACCTTCATCGGCGTTGGAGGATAAGACTCCACAAGAGTTATGGACTAGTAAGAAAACTCTCTTTCACATTTGAGGGTATTTGGATGTGATGCATATGTACATGTTCCAAAGGAGAAATGAACCAAGTTGGATGGTAAATATGAAAAGTGCATCTTTATTGGGTATAAGGATGGCTTAAAGGGTTATAATCTTTGGAACCCAGTCACACGAAAGGTTGTGTACAATCGAGATATGGTGTTCAGAGAGGTAAAATATGTTATTAAAATGAAGTCCAACCAAAGGAACCTGAGAAGATAAAGTTTGAACTTAAGGAGGAAGAATCAAACTCTATAGCAGAGGAGGAATCAGAAGATGAAGAGCCACAAACTCCGGGTGTGAGAAGATTAATTCGAGAAAGAAGGAAGCCAGAAAGGTGTAGTCCATCTGATTTCTGTTCAAATTTTTCTTTATCTATTACTGACGATGATCCTAGAACTGTGAAGGAAGCATTAGATTTAGAGGATGGAAAACTCTGGAAAGAGGCCATGATTGATGAAATGGTATCTTTGCACAAAAATGAGGCTTGGGATCTGGTGGAGTTGTCGGCTGGAAGGAAACCCATTGCAAATGGGTGTTCAAGAAGAAGACAAATGCAGAAGGGAAGGTGGAGAAATACAAAGCTCGGTTGGTAGCAAAAGGTTATTCCCAGGTGTCGGGAATTGATTTTTGGTGATATCTTTTCTCTTGTTGCCAAGGTAACTTCTATTAGATTACTTTTATCTGTTTCTGCTGCTTTTGATTTTGAGGTAGAACAAATGGATGTGAAGACAACATTTCTTCACGGGGATTTGGAAGAGGAAATCTACATGAAGCAACCTGAAGGCTTTGGGGTGAAGGATAAGAAGGAACTGGTATGCAAGTAAAGAAGTCTCTGTATGGGTTAAAACAGTCACCAAGGATGTGGTATCAGAAATTTGATACATTTATACGGGGACTTGGCTTCACCAGAAGCAAAGCAGATCATTGTGTGTATTTTAAATTAATTGGTTACCGTGTTATTTATCTGGTCTTGTATGTGGATGATATGTTGTTGGTTGGAAATGACAAAGAAATTATCCAGGATTTGAAGACCCAATTGTCCTCCAAATTCGACATGAAATATCTCGGTGCTGCAAACTATATTTTGGGCATGGAAATAAAAAAAGATTGGGCAAAGAGGAAGCTCTGGTTAAATCAGAGGAAGTATGTCGAGACAATATTGCAAAGGTTTAATATGCAATATAGTAAACCGGTGAAGGTTCCTATTCCTGTAGGTGTGAAGTTATCTGTTGAACAGTGTCCCAAGACACAAGAAGAGGAAGAGGACATGTCCCGTTTTCCATATGCAAGTGCAGTCGGTAGGTTGATGTATGCAATGGTCTGTACTAGACCAGACATTGCACATGTAGTGGGAGTATTGAGTAGGTTTATGTCAAAACCAGGGAAGGAGCATTGGACAACAGTGAAGTGGGTTTTCAAGTATTTGCGTGGCACTAGTGATTATGGTTTGTGCTACCAAGGAAGATCAGAATTGGACAAAATGTTAGATATTCGTGGCTTTGTAGATGCAGATTAGGTTGGAGATCTAGATCAGAGAAGATATACAAGTGGGTATGTGTTTAACCTATTTGGAGGTGCAATCGGTTGGATGAGTAAGAAACAATCTGTAGTGGCACTATCAACTACAGAGGCGAAATACATGGTAGCCACTCATGTAATCAAGGAAACAGTTTGGTTGCGGAGATTGTGTTCAAGTATGGGGTTAGTACAGGGAGCTATAATGATAGAATTTGACAACCAAAGTGCAATTTTCTTGGCAAAGAACCCCGCATATCATTCAAAGACAAAGCACATTTATGTTCAATATCACTTTGTGAGGGATATGATAGAAGACAAAAAGGTGTTGCTGGTAAAGGTGGACACTTTGAAGAATACTGCAAATGCATTGACAAAATCTGTGAGCTTTGAGAAATTCTCTTGGTGTAGAGAGAAAATGGGTGTTTTAGGGCTGGAAAAGTGACTAAGCACTCTTGTGGCCCCCTGTGGAAAGAAAACAACAAGTGGGAGAATGTTGGGTTGTATTATATTCTTTCCGCAACTAGGCCATGTAGTTAACTAGGGGATTAGAGGGGGGGCCGGAGCCCCGCTTCATTGCACCGATTGTGTAGCGGGGGGGGGGGAAGGGGGTCATAGGGGGTTTGAGGTGTACCTTTAACCCCACTTTATGGGGTTTGGGTGTAGCACCCCAGAAAATTTTGGTTTTGGACCCTATGTTAGGTTGGGTGGACCCACCTATGGTTTTGTGCATGATTTTCGCACATGTTTTTTGGACACGATGGTTTTTGGTCCATGGTATTGGATGTGATGGTTTTTGTTCCATGGTATTGGATGCTACGACATGTATAAATATGTATTATAACATTGAAAGGAACATAATGAAAAATCAAGCTGGTAGTCCTGGTTTTGGGATCTAGGGAAAATCTCTGTGTATATGTGTTATGCTCTTGCATTGTTTATTTTCTGTGTTTTAGAATTCATATGTAGGTAATTACTGTATGGGGTTAAAGCCTACAATCTATTTTTTTGTGTATTTCGTCATTAATTGTGACAAAAATGACTAATGAATGACTAAATTTATGACTAAATATACTACTATAATATACAATTGAGACAAATAATTAATGACTAAACTAAATATGACTAAAAGCTGGCCACGTTATAAGATACTATAAATTAGCCACTACTGGTAATTGACTGAAAAATGGTTGTTTATATGAAAATTGAAGGCATTTTTTTAGTAACTAATTAGCCATTTTTACTATTGAATGGTACACATAAAAATGTATATGATTCGTATCAATTTCACAAACTAGATTTTTCCTATAATTTGGTAGCTATATCTCAAGCTAGATATAAATACCTTCTCTAATACATATTCATATTCAAATCATAAAGTTATTTGTGTTACAAATAACAACAATATTTTTAGTTGGGGAATCTTGGTGTCTTAATGACTCAGGTTTATTCCTTTTTGAACATGCTCCCATGTGTTTATACAAGCCAATGGTTCGTGTATAGAAATTATATTTCTATGCATTTGGTTTTTTTTGTTAATTTCTCATTAAAAGGTAGTTACATTGTAACTGGTTAAATTAATAAATAACCCAATGGAACGCTTTCTTGGAAAATCTATTACTATTGTACCTAATCACATCTTTTTAGGAATGGTAGCTTATTGTGATGATGGTCTAGGTTCATGCCCCATTTAGCATGTTCCCGTGTGTTTACACATGGCCTAATTAGTAAAGTTGACCAAGAAGATAAGATACATATGTTTTATTAACTCCATTAGTAGTCAGTTTGCATTATTTATTTCAATCTAGTGAGGCTAAGAAAACCTAAGAATGCACAAATTATGTGAACTTTCCCTCTTTTGGGTTTCGGAATTCTAAATAGGCCATTTGTTTTAGCAAATAAAAATACTCCTGACCCAAGGCATGCTCCACAACATATGATCTTATGATACATTAAAACCCATTACTTTGACTTTACATACCCTGTGAAGACAACAACCCCATACCGACAATGAATCAATAGAACTAAAAGATACAAAATCTACCACCATCTTTAAAGGAATGAGAGAAAGTCTCTTTCTGTCTATATATGAAAATCCACTCGATACACATATATCAAGTTAGAGACAATCATGTGTAAAAATACATTTGGAGACCACATCCTCAAAATCCCATGAAAAAAAGGGCTTCAAAAGGAACCCTTTAGAAAAAAAATACATGTCCTAATTGGGAAGTCAGACTCACCCCTACCACTAATTAGCAAAGCTTATTGAAGTAAGATGTGGTTGGAAATAAAGAAATAGATAACACAATGTCTATGCTACTAACATTGATCTTGGGTTTGGGTAGGGGATCTCTAAGGCTTTACATGCAACACATACTAAAATGGGTACAAGAAAAAGGCTATAATAACTAATCTCAAGGCTTGTTCAGAGCTTTTTTGGAGATAAAAAACAAGGAAATCCTCAAAAAATATAAATATGGCAATCTGATTATTTACCTCCCAAGGAAAAGGAAGCAATTGAGTGCATTCACATATCATAATCACTGCCACTGATAGTGCAATAATATTGGCATGTGAGAGATATCTGGTTCTTTTCCAAGCATAAGCAATTCCTACGGTCAATCATTGGAGAAAAATAGGATTAGAAAACAATGGATAAAATTATGAATAAAAAATGAAACTTTTTTTTGTTCATCTTGTTGGATTAGTGGGTCTTGACCCAGGTTCAGAGTTACTTTTGGCAAACAAATCCCTACACTATTGGCCCTTTCGGCATCAATCTACGGAGCATGGACTGAAGTCTCATCTGAAGTAGTATGGGGGGATGCTGGAACCAAGTTTCCACACCCAGAGATTAGTGTAATGTTGTTTTATGCCCTAAACGTGCCTTAGCGGAGATCGATAAGCCTTTAATTCTTATTGATATAACTTCCTTTAATCAACCTCTAGACACTCGTAAACATCTACAACTATCTTTCGTGAACCCTGAATAGGAAGATCAACTACTTACGTGCCTCGAGGATTATCCTTAACCACAAAATTCCCTGATCGGCTGAAGTGTTGGATAACTTTAACATGCAACAAGATATTCTTCGTGTAAACAATTAATATTAAGTGTGCTCATATAACAATATAAATCATGTAAATTTGTGCATCAATAGAGTGTTATCTCATAAACCCATCATTTATCACAACATAAAAGCACATCCATTCATAACAGAAGTAAATAGACAAAACACAAGAATTCCTGAAATAATATCTTTATTAATACTTTTGTTCTTCTTAAAAACTCAAGGCTTCCCTTCGCACTCAGCTGTAGACTCTACTCTAGGCCTTTTCACACATAAATATAGAGCCTCTCTTCTACTCTAAGACTTATTCGCTCTTCCTTCTACAAACCCATTACATTCATCTTCCTTATTACTTACTTGCCTTAGACATCCTAGGACATACCTATTTATACAATCTCATGGTCCGCGAACCATGAGTGGATCTACAGAAGCTGACTCAACTTACATAAAAGAAGGGTAAACCATTTATGATACTTTGACTATCTACACACTCTGCGACCATAACTTGCATAGACTTTACATTTTATACAACAAAACTTGTGCTTTTTGCCCCAAAATTGACCCTGTCCCAACAAGCCCCCAACACAAAGATCATGACTCACCATCAAGTTACTCTATTGGCATGGAGATCTTACTGTTGAGACCTCCTAACTCTACTTGTGCAACTGCTACCTCAGCCACACTCTGCATGGCTGCCCGCTTCACTTGTTCTACCAGCTGCTCTGTTGTCGGTCCTGCACTATCTTCCTTGATTTTCTACTACATGCTTTGTAGGCTTTCCAACTTATCCTAAATGTTAGCGGAGATAACTTAGGCCTCATCCACCCAAGGCCCCAATTTGGCCTTGAGGACCGCCTCTTTCTTTTGCATTTCTTCTACCTATTCAAGCAGCTGCTTTGCCTCTTGCAACTTGGCCAATCGTTGTGCTATAGTGATGATGTGGACCGTCGCTCTGACTTCACCATAATGCTGCTGCAATTGATGGGCCTTTATGTTTAACCTTTGTAGGTTAGGATCTTCCTAAAGAGCCATGACTACCTCCATGGATTGCTCGAAGAGCGTGGTGCAATCTATTAGCACCTAAATCCACCTTAGGCTGAAAGAAGGAAAAATTCAGGGTAACCACAAACCAAGCTCAGTCTGGTAGCTAGCCCTACCAGAACAGGAGAGGGCTCTCTCTGAGTCACGCACAATGAATAGATAAACGAAAAGGCCTGAGATGACTTACAGTGAACTATTATCTTAGGCTAGTAAGTGAATATGAACACAAGAAGTGATTTTTATGAATGACTGTGTTTCTAGGATGATATGGGACCAACGGACCTCAATGAAGAGAGAACTTAATACAAAGGCATGGACTACTTTGTGAGGCAAGATAGGCAGAAAGCCTAGAAATTTAGTTTAAGATAGTGCAGAATGGAGAGATTGATTAAGAGGGTGAAAAGGGCATGGGAAACATGAATCCTTTACAATAGAAGAATGAACACTGAACATGAAATTTTCCCACAGGCAGAGCAATAAAATTGAATTCTACCTTAGCTAACTCAGAAAACTTCACTGGAAATGAATATGAAATGAACTATGAAACACAACAAGATACATATGAAACATAAGAGACACATTTGCTACACTCACAACAACATGAATCTCATGAAATAGAGCCACTGCCTTTCATTAATCCTTTGTAAAAAATATACAATGCAGAAACAAAGTTTCTTTCCCACAGTCTCCCAGAAGTTACAAGCCAACCAACCCTTTGCAAATGGTTTGTATACAATATATAGAATGTACAATGAAGATATAGAATGCCCAAGGGTTGGGGAGTTACTCGAATCATTACAAAATGAAGGTGGAGAGCTAAACATCAGCTATAGGTGCAACGCCATAAACATGATAAATGGCTTGGGTGACCCTTTGCCTTCTTTTGACACTTGGATAGATGCCCATCTGGAGTGAAAATTCTTTAAAAGATTCCTTTGGTGCCGAAAAAATGAAGTGTAGATGAGGGGGCCCACTTATGAAAAGTCGGGAAGCAAAATTTCGCGAAACAGAGGCATTTTGGGCCTTTTTTCCTATATGCGTTGCGCCCTTTTCTGTATGCATCGCGCCACTTTGAGTCCTGTTTTGAGGCACTTGTAGGAGTCCAAAATGTGCCCAAGTGTGTTCATTAGAAAGCATGTCCTGTCGACTTTCTAACCCAAGTGGAATTTTTGAATTTGGAGCTCACTTACCCCTCCAAATCTTCATTCTCCCAAGAATGCTTCCTGTGTGTCAAAATAGGGGCAATGAGGCCATTTTTTGGGTGTTTTTGACCTCCTGGAGACTCAAATCATGCCCAAGTTTCTTTCTCGAGTGCAAGTAGTCGTGATTTTTCATTATGAATCTAAAAATGCAAACCATTTCTCATTTGGAGCTCCCAATCCTATACGTCGCATCGGTGGCGCGACGCGTATAGAGAAAAAACCTATGTTTGTGCCAAAAAAATCCCATGTGACCAAAATTATCCCAAATTTCTTGAAATTTGGGTTGGAGATTCTCTAAGAGGCACTATGTTGGGCCACAAAATCTTCCACCAAGATTCTAAGCTGATCTTTCTCTTTTTCCTCTTTTGTTGCTCTGCTCAGTTTGGCCTTCAAGCTCCTTATTCGAGCCTTTGCGCTCATGTTCCATGCCCTGTAATGACAAGCCATCCTCCTCAATATGGTTTTGTCCCTATTGGCCTTCTCCAACAGTCTCTCCAGGTGTAGATTGACCCACTCTAACCAGGACTCACGGTCATTGTTGATCTCTTGCTCCATGGTAGTGAGCTCGATCCTCCTCTGCTGGGCAGCTTGCCAATTCTCACAGATGCTTTGCAGCTTCATAATTGCCTGATAGTCCTCAAGCTACTTGTTCCTCTGCTCTAGATACTTGATGATCCATCTGGCCCTCTCCACATTGAGTATCAAGTCTTGGATCTTTGAGTCCTGCTCCTGAATGGTCATCCTAAGTTTGGCATTTTCTGCCTCTGCCTCATCATCCTGAATGAGGATGACATCGGTCTCCTGCACACCTGATGGCCCCTCATCATGCATGGGCTTTTTGCCCTTGTCTAGTACCTATGTCGCTGATGCCGGAAGCGAGGCCCCTTCCACCCTGGGTGAAGATAACACTTGCTTTGCTGCTGCAAACAAGTGCCTACTGCCTCTCTGATATGTAACGAAAATTGGCATGGTAGTGGTCTCATGGTGCTCATGCTGATGAGAAGGACCACCCATCTCCTGCTCTAGCTCTCATAGTACCTACGATGTGTTGAAGATGTAACAGGAGATGAAATCCTCCCAAGCAGTGCCCTGCAATCCCATCTGATGATCTACCAAAATCCGGATAAGAGCAAAGTGAAACACACTGTTAAGTTGCTGCTAGGGGGTCTTATGCAGCATGAAGGTGTTCATCCTCTCTATGTTCCTGCATATGAAAAATGGGAGGTTCATCATCCTCACCATGGTGAAGTGCATGAGCAACTGGATGTGATAGGCATACAGTCGAGAGAAACTCCCCTCACAGTTGAAGTATATCATGATCAATCTCATGAGTGGAGCATACTCATCTTTCAAGTATCTGAAGGGAAAGACTCTTGTGAGCTCACTCAAGAATCTGGCCTTAATGTAAGGCTCATAGTGTTGCCTATCCACATTCTTCTTCTTATGCCACTATTCTCCAACATTTGGTATACATGTTGCCACTGATATAGCTTCAGGTGTCAATGTGAAAGTGACCCCGGCCAAGATAGAGTGACCTCCATGTAGATGAAGCACAAACAAATGGACCAACTCAAGATCAACTATAACATTTGCCACCCTTTGACAAAATTCAAAACATGATAGGTGCTAGAAGCATGACATGGCAAGAGGGCATGCTTGTAATTTAGTGAGGGTAGTGGGCTCATCCCTGACATGTTTTCCACTCTTGTGGTGTCTCCCGGGAGCCTGCTCTTCTGAGGAAGAGTCACTTTGTGTTTCCATCTCATACTTTGACGAATGCTATGATGTAATGACTGCAGTATGGACTGTGATTAGGCCGCCTTTTGATGATGGTGTGAGGCTGGGTGCCTTTTTAATATCTGTTATCAAGGGGAACAATGAAACAGGGAGTGTTAGGAAGGGAGTGATGTAATGGGAATAGGGGTTATAGGGACAAATTTGTTAGGGATATGGGAGGAGTTTGGGTATTTTGATGGGGTAGGGTTTGGGGTTTTGTGTTGACCACATAGTGGAGGAATATGGGAGAGGGTTTGGTAGTAATTTAGGGAAGGTGTTTTAGGAAAAATGATAAAGGAGGATGGAAAAAATGGCAGCTGAGGGGAAAATGAAGGGTGGAATGGAACCTTGGCGTTAACAACACATTTTAGAAACCCTAGCCATCATTTTTCTTGGTGATTTCTTGTGGTTGATTTTATGCATTTTGGTGACATTCAAAAATCTCTATAAACACCATATCATTGGCAAAATTTGATGAGCAATGGATGTCATAAGGCCTACCTCTCAATTTGGTGTGCTTCACCAAAATTTGGAAGTGATTCGCACTTGTTTGGGCCTTTAGTCTGTGTGGGCCGTGCGCAAAGCCCAGTGCACCACGCCTTGGGTATGCACCGTGCCCTTAGAAAAACTGAATTGCGGGCAGGCTCTGTGTGTTACGCGCCCTCTGTGTGCGCTGTGCTCCTGGGTATATGTGTCGCGCCCTCTAAAACCGCCTCCAACTCACTCAAATGCTCACAATTGCACACTCACACCTTTGCAATGTTTCTCCAATGCTTGTAATAGCACAATGCCTTTGATTTGGATGAAAAATTGTATATATAGCCTTGGAAGAGATGGGTTTAATTTTTGCTTCCTCAAAAACCCATTTTTCTAATGTTATGTTTTGGCACTTTCTCACTGACTTTAAAACACACTGATTTTCACTTTCCCTTTGAAATTTTAGCTCAAATGATCAAATTTTCAGCACTCTTTGCAGGGATTGCACGACAGGACATTTGGCCCCAGAAACCATGAATGCATCTGAAAAAATCAACTTGCGACATTTTTGAAAATTTTGTCATAAATGATTCTGTTTGACTTTTCTTCAAAAAAGAGCTTTGAAGAAGAGTCGAAGTCTATCTGCATGACGATGAAGCTCTCTGAACCATAACTGTGTAAGGGCCTCACTCTAGCCTTCATGGCTTTACTGGACATGTTCAAAGACCAAATTGATGAATTCCTAGACCTAGACCTTGAAAATGACCTTTGTCCTTTAAAGGACCAGACCTTGACTGTCATGGACTTTGATGATTATTGACAAAAGACCTGAGCCAGTAGGAGCCAGATATGAGGGGGAATGACTATCATGTCCTTCTCCGTCAGATTATGGCATGCCCCTAGTGGAATGTAGCTAGGAGAATGGAGTGGGACACCTAAACATGAAATGCATAAAGAGTTTTGATCTCTAACGGAGGACTGACCAGACCGACTCTATAGTGGCGACTCCGTTGGGGACAAAATAAATCGCCTTTCTTTTTAATAATTCTAAGCTTCTAGATGATAAGTTTAGGATTTGATAGGCTGAGTAAAGTTGGTTGTGTCCTTTGATTTTTCTTAATAGCACGGTGGCTTCTAGAAGATACACCAGAGCTAATCCAGATCTCGACCCTCTACACATCTACGAAAATCCCAATTTGATTTCAAGAATTCGTTGTCAACAAAGCTCTATATCGCCCATGCTCAAATCCCATTCATGCCCGGACATTTTTGAGTATATTGAAGAGCTAGAGTTTGATGAGCAGTTTGAATTATCGTTGTTCGAAACCAAGTCTAAAAGAGCGGTTGAATCTAGTTTCCACAATCCACAATTTCTTGTAGACTTGGAGATGGAAAGGGCTAACCGGTCTATTGATAACTACATAGTAGCTCAGCTTCAAACTCCAATTGCTAGTCCCTTAAAAATTATGCACACTCCTCCAACACCTCTGAGGAAAAATCCACCAAGAGTGATGGCTACCCGTTTTGCACCTCTTGTCTTGCCTCAAGTTTTAGATGATATGCCTATTGATTACCAAAGAAAAATCCCATTTTTTTATGGCACTCCTAATGGCATTACTACTCAGCAACATGTGGATAGAATGGCAGACTTCTATGAATTGCATGAGATCGATGCGGAGAATGTGGCAATGAGGCTTTTTGTACAGACATTTGCAGGTGAAGTGAGGAAATGGTTCAGAGGTTTGCCGACTGCTCGTATTGCTACCTTGGTTGACTTACAAAGACAATTTTTGAACCGCTGGGAAGTGAAAAAGAATCCTCTTCAAATTCTGGCTAAATATGAGCAAATCAAAAGAAACGTTGGTGTGTCGGTCCAATATTATTGCACTAGATTCAATACAGTTTATAATGAAATTCCATATAATCTAAGGCCACCTGTGGGACTATCCATGTTGAAGTTCCCGGATGGCTTTGATGCTGACATGGCTTTTCAATTGAGAGAAAGAGAACCGACCACAATGGAAGACATGCAAAAGATAGCGGTCAGCGTTGAAGCAAATCTGCTGACCAAGAGAGCTAGAGAAAAAACAGAGAAGAAGGTCATTGCAAAGGAAGAATCTTCCTCGGTAGATCATCTACTTCGGAAGGTAGAGTAGATTCTTGAAAGAGTGAAACTTGACAAACCGGAGCCACAAGTTAGAAATCCTAACTTCCGTGGCCAGCAACAACCACGGTATAGAATAAAACACAAAGATTAGCGAGCCCAAGAGCTGATTGCACAACACCCAGTACAGACACCTTTGCAGCAAAATTTTGTGCATGGACCGAAATCAGATGAAGATGAGAATGTAATAGGCGAAGAAAATCACCTCTTTACTCCTGATGATTTGCCTACTTATCTCACTGAAGAGGAGGAGTATGCACAGAATTCAGCTGCACACAAAGACATAGATTTCATTCTAGCAAGCGACACCGTGTTGGAGGAAGAATTAGATGAATACCAAAGAGGCTACATGAATGCTTTGTCCACCCAACAGTAGTGATATTCACTGAGAAACAGAGATGTGTCAGTCAAACCAATTCAGAAAAAGAAGGATGTTGAAGCGTCAAAGAATGATTCGGCAGTTACACAAAGGAAAGGAAAGGAGGTGGTTGATCTGGAGAGCAGCAAATCACCATCAACAGAACAATCAAATCAGCAAGTTGCATCTAAAGAAAAGGAAAGGAAAGAAATCCCAGTCAAAGAGGTAGAAAATATTCCCACTTTCAATTTAGAGAATGAGATTTATAAATTGAAGATATCCATCCCCTTGACTGAAATAATGAAGAACAACAATTATAAAGGACAAGTATCTAAAATGTTGAATTTGGACCCAATGTCCGACATGGTGAATGTCGAAGATGATCAACCTGAAATGATTTTTGGGCCAGCATCAAATGGTGAGTCTCCTGATAGTGATGTGCCACCTTTTTACATCAGTATATGGTTGCATGATTTTGTGTTACATAATGCCATGTTCAATTCCGGAGCTTCTCACAATCTCATGCCCAAGGAAATCATGGATAAGTTTGGTCTGGACATCACCCGAAAATATCATGATCTCTATTTGTTTGATTCCAGCAGAGTAAGATGCATAGGTCTCATCAAAGAATTGGTTGTGAGTTTGGATCAGCTCCCAATGAAGAATGTTTTGATGGATGTTGTGGTAGAAGACATTCCTCCAAAGTTTGGCATGCTTCTTTCCAGGTCATGGGTAGCGAAACTGAAAGGGACACTACAGCTAGATTTCTCCTATGCAACAATTCCAGTGTTTGGACAAATGAGTAAATTATATCGGGAACAAAAAATGAAGTACATGATCACAAGCAAGGAGAAACCAATAAATCATCTAATTAACTATGTAATACAGATTTAGAGTCTTTTGTTTTGTATTCAGATAGTTTCAATGATATAGATAGTCAGTTAGTAGAAGTAGATGATATTCCGGAAATAACAGAAAAATTTAGAGAAGTTTTGAAGGAAGAAGAAAAAGAACAACAGAACACCGTTGGGCAAACAACTGAAAATAATAGACATCAAGCAGACAAGGCAAAACAAACAGATTTCCAGCACTTGCAAGGGGAGGAAGAAGGTTTGTGGACCATGGATTTCGATGGAGAAATGGGAAATGATGGCGCTGGAATTGGAATTTTGGTATGTAGTCCTTTCTCCATCCCAAATAAAGTCCCTGGCAACATACGATTATGCTCTTACAAGTTGGCTTTTGAGTGTTCAAATAATGAAGCTGAGTATGAAGCTTTGGTTGCTGGCCTAAAGATTCTAAGAAAGTTGAAAGCCAAGAGGATTTCAGTATATGGCGACTCCGAATTGGTTATCAAGCAGGTCAGAGGCGAATATCAAGCAAAGCATCCCAGGATGTGGGCCTACCATAATGCAATCCTAGACATTTTAAAATTATTTTCAGAATACACCTTGACATGTGTGCCTCGTATACAAAATAGTATTGCTGATGCTCTTGCCAAGGCAGTAAATAGTTTGAAGATCCCTATGAACTCTAGCAACAAATTCGAAATCCATGTCAAGCATCATCCAACTGTTCCAGACAATTAGAGATATTGGCAAGTGTTCCAAGATGATGAGGAGATTGATGATTTTCTGCAAAACAAAGGCAAGCTCAAAGAGACCTCAATTGATGAAGAAAATGACGATGGAAAAGGTAATGGTACAGATTAATGAAATAGACATGTTCTAGCTGAAGAATAACGTCATTCCCAAAGGCTTGATACCTCTAGAAGAACTCTTTGATCAAGATTATGTAGTCCACAAGCCAACATTGCAGCCAACATTGCAACCAACAGGGAAGGGTGTGGAAGAGGTCAATATCAGGACAACTGCAAATCCTAAATTGGTAAAATTGTCCAAAGCATTTTTGCCAAAGATCAAGGACAAATATATCAGTTTGATGTCTTCATTTGCATATGTGTTTGCTTTGGACTATTCCGAAGTAAAGACATATGACACCAATATAATTCAGCACACTATACCCATCAAGCTGAATCAAAAACCATTCAGAAAGAAGTTGAGAAGGCTAAATCCAAAGTTGCTACCATCTATTGAAAAGGAGATCAGCAGGTTGTACAAATCAGGGATCATTGTGCCAATCAGATTTTCAGATTGGATCTCTAACTTGGTGCTCGTAAGGAAGAAGACTGGTGAGATTTGCTTATGCATTGATTTCAGAAATCTCAACAAAGTTTCATTGAAGGACAACTATCCACTACCCAAAATGGACCATATACTTCAGTGAGTAGTGGGAGCATCTCGTATGTTACTGCTTGATGGTTATTCTAGATATAACCATGTTTCTGTCCATGAGGATGACCGAGACAAGACAGCGTTCACCACTCCATGGGGAACCTTTCATTACGCGAAAATGCCTTTCGGTTTCAAGAATGCGGGTGCCACATTTCAGCGTGCTATGGACTTGGCTTTTGCAAATGAGAAGGATGTCTTTTTGGTGGTGTATTTGGATGATTTGACAGTGTTTTATAAATCTGAAGAAGAGCACATGCACCATCTTAAAAACATCTTCCTAAAGTGAAAAAAAGATGGCTTGTCGCTGAACCCAAAGAAGAGTTTGTTTGCCATGGAATAAGGCAAACTACTCGGGCACATTATCTCAAAGGATGGCATCCGTATTGACCCAGCACATGTGCAAGAAATTTAGCAAATCAATCTACCCTGGAATAAAAAAGAGATACAATCATTCAATGGTAAGATGAATTTCCTACACCGCTTTGTACCTAATCTTGCTGAGCATCTAAGAGAGATGACAAACATGCTTAAGAAGGACATCCAAGTGAAATGGACAGAAGAGGCTGTAAAATCTTTCAATTTGGTCAAATTGGCTCTTTCCTCAGCACCAGTTCTACTCAGCCCGGACTACACTCAGGATTTCATATTGTTTTCATTTTCTTCGGAGCATACTATGGCAATGGTATTATTGAAAAAGAGAGATGATCATGAAAGACCCATTGCATTTTTCAGTAGAGCTATAAGAGATGCAGATTTAAAGTATAACATCATTGAGAAGCAAGCCCTTGCAGTTGTGAAGGCATTGAAAGATTTCCAGGTGTATATTCTACATTCTCACATCCTAGCCTATGTTCCTAACGTTGTTGTAAAAGATGTTTTAGTGCAGATCGATCTGGAAGGAAGAAGAGGCAAGTGGATTGTAGCCTTGCTGGAATATGATGTGGAAATAAATCCCACAAAGTTAGTGAAAGGACAGGGATTGGCGAAGCTAATGGCTAAATCAAACTTGCATGCCTTGGACATAAATCTGATCGCTGCTATGTCTGATGAGAATGATGAAGAATCACCAATTTAGGTATCTAAAATGTTTGCTCTTTCTCCATGGTATTCAGATATCATATATGTGCTCAAAAATTTGTCACCACCACCCGGCATGACTAGAAACAAAGCGAGAACACTCAAGTTGAAGGCTGCCAAGTTTTGCATTCTTAATTCAGCACTGTATTGGAAAGATCTTGGTGGCGTTTTGTTAAATTGTTTGGTGGAAAAGGAAGCAAAGCAAGTCATGGAGGATTGCCACCAAGGAGACTGTGGTGGTCACCTTTTTTGGAAGTCAACAACAAATTTTTTTTTGAGAGCAGGGTACTATTGGCCAACATTATTTGCTGATGTATATAATATGGTCAAGCACTGTGAATAGCCTCTACCACTCAAGCCCATAGAGGTGAGTGCCCCTTTTCAGCAATGGGGGTTAGATTTCATTGGCGAAATTCATCCCGCTTCTTCCGAACAGCATAGATGGATCCTCACAGCCACATATTACTTCACAAAATGGATTGAGGGGGTTCCCACCAGACAAGCTACAAATGCGGTAATCATTTCATTCCTCGAAAATAGCATCTTGTCTCACTTTGGTTGTCTGAATAAGCTAATCACTGATAACGCATCAACTTTCAAATAAAAAAGAATGGTAGAATTTTGTCATAAATATCACATCATTTTGGGTCATTCAACTGCCTATCATTCGCAAGGCAATGGATTGGCAGAATCTTCAAACAAATCATTGGTCAACATAATCAAGAAGCTACTGGAAATAAATAAGAAGAGCTAGCATAAGAGGTTGTAAATGCACTTTGGGCTGATTGGGTCAGTCAGAAGAAATCCATAGGTACGTCATCGTTTGAGCTTGTTTATGGAGTTGATACAATATTTCCTTCCTCTCTCACTACCCTGGTTGTCAAACTTCTTTAGGAGGCCGACAGTGAAGAAGATCCCATGCAGAGAAGGCTGAATCAAATGGTCCACTTGCAGCAGACCAGAGATGAAGTTTTCAAGAACACATCCAAATTGCAGGAGAAAATCAAGAAAATCTATGACAAAAAGGAAAAAGGTGGATAAATTTTAGGTGGATGATGTGATGCTAAAGTGGGATGCAAGGAATGAGGAGAATGGCAAGCACGGTAAGTTCAAGAACATCTGGAAAGGTCCTTTCAAGATTGCAGCATATCGGGGGCAGAATGCCTTTCTTCTTAAGGAAATAAACGGAGAAGATTTTCTAGGAGGGCCGATCAATAGTCTGCTACTCAAGCGGTACCATTTCTAATTTATTAATGCTACTTCCACTGTCACTGTAAATACCATTTTATTTCAGTTTTGTTAGAGTTGTTCAAGCTAGCCTTTAAGTCATTTCAATGTCAAGTTTGAGTCAGTTTTTTTTTCATTTCAGTTTCATAAATGAGTCAGAGTCCTGTATTATTTATCAAAATGATGACTCCATAGCCCAATGGATGAAGGCACTATCTAGCTCTTCCAGAGATTTGATGTTCTTGGCACCTCCAAGGAGCTACCATCCCCCATTGGAGCCAATGTTAGAGTCGGTCTGATCAATCCTCCGTCGGAGATCAAAACTCATTATGCATTTCATTTTTAGGTGTCCCGCTTCATTCTCCCAGTTGCTTTCCACTAGGGGCATGCCATAATTTGACGGAGAAAGTCATGATAGTAATTCCCCCTCATGTATGGCTCTTGTTGGCTCAGGTCTTTTGTCAATAATCATCAAAGTCCATGACAGTCAAGGTCTAGTCCTTTAAAGGACAAAGGTCATTTTCGAGGTCCAGATCTAGGAATTCATCAATTTGGTCTTTGAACATATCCAATAAAGCCATGCAGGCCAAAGTGAGGCCCTTACACAGTTATGGTTCAGAGAGCTTCATCGTCATGCGGATAGACTTCGACTCTTCTTCAATGCTCTGTTTTGAAGAAAAGTCAAACAATGTCATTTATGACAAAATTTTCAAAAAAGTCGCAATTTGATTTTTTTAGATGCAGTCATGGTTTTCGTGGCCAAATGTCCTGTCGTGCAATCCCTGCAAAGAGTGTCGAAAATTTCATCATTTGAGCTAAAATTTCAAAGGGAAAGTGAAAATCAGTGTGTTTTAAAGTCAGTGAAAAAGTGCCAAAACATAACATTAGAAAAATGGGTTTTTGAGGAAGCAAAAATTAAACCCATCTCTTCCAAGGCTATATATACAAGTTTTCATCCAAATCAAAGGCATTGTGCTATTACAAGCCTTGGAAAAACGTTGCAAAGGTGTGAGTGTGCAATTGTGAGCATTTGAGTGAGTTGGAGGCGGTTTTAGAGGGCGCGGTGCATATACCTAGGAGCACGACGCACATAGAGCCTGCCTGCAGTTCAATTTTTCTAAGGGCGCGGCGCATACCCAAGGCACAACGCATTGGGCTTTGCGCGTGGTGCACACAGGCTAAAGGCCCAAACAAGTGCCAATCACTTCCAAATTTTGGTGAAGCACACCAAATTGAGAGGTATCCCTTATGACATCCCTTGCTCATCAAATTTTGTCAATGATATGGTGTTTATAGAGATGTTTGAATGTCACCAAAATGCATAAAATCAACCATAAGAAATCACCAAGAAAAATAATGGCTATGGTTGCTAAAATGTGTTGTTAACGCCAAGGTTCCATTCCACCCATCATTTTCCCCTCACCTGTCATTTGTTCCATCCTCCCTTTATCATTTTTCCTAAAACCCCTGCCCTAAATTACTACCAAACCCTCTCCCCTATCCCTCCACTATGTGGTCAACAAAAAACCCCAAACCCTACCCCATCAAAATACCCAAACTCCTCCCATATCCCTAACAAATTTCTTCCTATAACCCCTATTCCCATTACATCACTCCCTTCCTAACACTCCCTGTTTCATTGTTCCCCTTGGTAATAGATATTACAAAAGCACCCAGCCTCACACCATCATCAAAAGGTAGCCTAATCACAATCCATACTGTAGTCACGACATCACAGCATTCATCAGAGTATGAGATGGAAACACAAAGTGACTCTTCCTCAGAAGAGAAGGCTCCCAGGAGGCACCAGAAGAGTGGAAAACATGTCACGGATGAGCCCACTACCCTCATTAAATTACAAGCATGCCCTCTTGCCATGTCATGCTTCCAACACCTATCATGTTTTGAATTTTGTCAAAGGGTGGCAAATGTTAGAGTTCATCATGAGTTGGCCCATTTATTTGTGCTTCATCTACATGGAGGTCAGTCTATCTTGGCCGGGGTCACTTTCACATCGACACCTGAAGCTATATCAGTGGCAACATGTATACCAAATGTTGGAGAACAGTGGCATAAGAAGAATAAGGTGGATAGGCAACAATATGAGCCTTACATCAAGGCCAGATTCTTGAGTGAGCTCACAAGAGTCTTTCCCTTTAGATACTTGAAAGATGAGTATGCTCCACTCATGAGATTGATCATGAAATACTTCAGCTGTGAGGGGAGGTTCTCTCAGCTGTATGCCTATCACATCCGATTGCTCATGCACTTCACCAGGGTGAGGATTATGAACCTCCCATTTTTCATATGCAGGAACATAGAGAGGATGAACACCATCATGCTGCATAAGACCCCCCAGCAGCAACTTAACAGTGTGTTTCACTTTGCTCTTATCCGGATTTTGGTAGATCATCAGTTGGGATTGCAGGGCATTGCTTGGGAGGATTTCATCTCCCTTGAATTCTTCAGCACATCACAAGTACTATCAGAGCTAGAGCAGGAGATGGGTGGTCCTTCTCATCAACATGAGCACCATGAGACCACTACCATGCCGGTTTTCATTACATATCAGAGAGCCAGTAGACACTTGTTTGCAGCAGCAAAGCGAGTGTTATCTCCACCCAGGGTGGAAGGGGCCTCGCTTCCGGCATCAGTGACAGAGGTACTGGACAAGGGCAAGAAGCCCGTACATGATGAGGGGCCATCAGATGTGCAGGAGACCGATGTCATCCTCATTCAAGATGATGAGGAAGAGACAGAAAATGCCAAACTTAGGATGACCATTCAGGAGCAGGACTCGGAGATCCAAGACTTGATACTCAATGTGGAGAGGGCTAGATGGATCATCAAGTATTTGGAGTAGAAGAACAAGCAGCTTGAGGACCAGCAGGCAATCATGGAGCTGCAAAGCATCCGTGAGAATCGACAAGCTGCCCAGCAGAGGAGGATCGAGCTCACTACCTTGGAGCAAGAGATCAACAACGACCATGAGTCTTGGTTAGAACAGGTCAATCTACACCTGGAGAGACTCCTGGAGAAGACTAATAGGGACAAAACCATATTGAGGAGGATGGCTTGTCATTACAGGGCACAGAACATGAGCGCAAAGGCCCGAATAAGGAGCTTGAAGGCCAAACTGAGTAGAGCAACAAAAGAGGCAAAAGAGCAAGATCAGCTTTGAATCTTGGTGGAAGCTTCTGTGGCCCAACATAGTGGCTCTTAGAGAACCTCTAGCCCAAATTTCAAGAAATTTGGGACAATTTTGGTCACATAAGAATGTTTTGGCACAAACACAGGTTTTTTCTCTATACGCGCCGCGCCACAGGCGCGATGCGTAGGATTGTGAGCTCCAAATGAGAAATGGTTTGCATTTTTAGATTCAGCATGAAAAATCATGACTACTGGCACTCGGTCAAGAAACTTGGGCATGATTTGAGTCTCGAGGAGGTCAAAAACACCCAAAAAATGGCCTCACTGCCCCTATCTTGACACATAGGAAGCAGTCTTGGGGTAAATGAGCTCCAAATTCAAAAATTCCACTTGGGTTGGAAAGTAGACAAGACAAGCTTTCCAACGAGCACACTTGGGCACATTTTGGACTCTTGAAAGTGCCTCAAAACTGGCCTCAAAGTGGCATGATGCATAAAGAAAAGGGCGCGACACATATAGGAAAAAAGGCCCAAAATGCCTATGTTTCGCGAAATTTCGCTTCCTGAATTTTCATAATTGGGCCCCCTCATCTACACTTCATTTTTTCAGCACCAAAGGTGGCTTTTAAAGAATTTTCACTCCAGATGGGCATCTATCCAAGTGTCAAAAGAAGGCAAAGGGTCACCCAAGCCATTTGTCATGTTTATGGCACTGCACATGTAGCTGATGTTTGGCTCTCCACCTTCATTTTGTAATGATTTGAGTAACTCCCCAACCCTTGGGCATTCTATCTCTTCATGGCACATTCTATATATTGTACGAAAACTATTTGCAAAGGGTTTGTTTGCTTATAACTTCTGGGAGACTGTGGGAAAGAAACTCTGTTTCTGCATTGTATATTTTTTACAGAGAATTAATGAGAGGCAGTGGCTTTGTTTCATGAGATTCGTGTGGTTGTGAGTGTAGAAAATGTCTCTTATGTTTCATATGTATCTCGTTATGTTTCATAGTTCATTTCATATTCATTTCTAGTGAATTTTTCTGAGTTAGCTAAGGCAGAATTCAATTGTATTACTCTGCCAGTGGGAAAATTTCATGTTCAGTGTTCATTCTTCTATTGAAAAGGATTCAGTGTTCACTCTCTTAATCAATCTCTCCATTCTGCACTATCTTAAACTAAATTTCTAGGCTTTGCGCCTACCTTGCCTCACGAAGTAGTCCATGCCTTTGTATTAAGTTCTTTGTTCTTTGAGGTCCATTGGTCCCATATCATCCCAGAAACACAGTCATTCATAAAAATCACTTCTTATGTCCATATTCAATTACTAGACTAAGATAAATAGTTCACTGTAAGTCATCTCAGGCCTTTTCGTTTACCTATCCACTGAGTGTGACTCGGTGAGAGCCCTCTCCTGTTCTGGTAGGGCTAGACACCAGACTAAGCATGGTTTGTGGTTACCTAAATTTTGCCTTCTTTCAGCCTAAGGCAGATTTAGGTGCTAACATAGTGCTGACTCCGCTGGGGAACAAAATCAATCCCCTTACTTCTTAATAATTCTAAGCTTCTGGATGATAAGTTTAGGATTTGATAGGCTGAGTAAAGTTGGTTGTGTCCTTTGATTTTTCTCAATAGCACGTTGGCTTCTAGAAGATACACCAGAGCTAATCCAGATCCTGACCCTCCACACATCTATGAAAATCCCAATTTGATTTCAAGAATTTTTCGTCAAGAATTCTCTATGTCGCCTGTGCTCAAATCCCATTCATGCCCGGACATTTCTAAGTATATTGAAGAGCTAGAGTTTGATGAGCAGTTTGAATTATCGTTGTTTGAAACCAAGTTCGAAAGGGCGGTTGACTCTACTGTCCACAATCCACAATTTCTTGTAGACTTGGAGACGGAAAGGGCTAACTGGTCTATTGATAACTACATAGTAGCTCAGCTTCAAAGTCCAATCGCTAACCCCTTAAAAATTGTGCACACTCCTCCAACACCTCCAAGGACAAATCCACCAAGAGTGATGGCTGCCTATTTTGCACCTCTTGTTTTGCCTCAAGTTTTAGATGATATGCCCGTTGATTACCAAAGAAAAATCCCATTTTTTGACGGCACTCCTAATGGCATTACTGCTCAGCAACATGTGATATAATGGCAGATTTCTATGAACTTCAAGAGATCGATGCGGAGAATGTGGCAATGAGACTCTTTGTACATACATTTGTAGGTGAAGTGAGGAAATGGTTCAGAGGTTTGTCGGCTGCTCGTATCGCTACCTTGGCTGACCTACAAAGACAATTTTTAAACCACTGGGAAGTGAAGAAGAATCCTCTTCAAATTTTGGCCCAATATGAGCAAATCGAAAGAAACGTTGGTGAGTCTGTCCAAGATTACTGCACTAGATTCAATACAGTTTATAATTAGATTCCAGATAACCTAAGGCTACTTGTGGGACTAGCTATGTTGAAGTTTACAGATGGTTTTGATGCTGACATGGCTTATCAATTGAGAGAAAGAGAACCAGCCACAATGGAAGACATGCAGAAGATAGTGATCAGCGTTGAAGCAAATCTGCTGACCAAGAGAGCTAGAGCAAAAGTAGAGAAGAAGGTCACTGAAAAGGAAGAATCTTCCTCGGTAGATCAACTACTTCAGAAGATAGAGGAGATGCTTGAAAGAGTGAAACTTGACAAACCGGAGCCACAAGTTAGAAATCCTAACTTCTGTGGCCAGAAACAACCATAGTATAGAATAAGACAGAGAGATCAGCGAACTCAAGAGCCGATTGTGCAACAACCAGTACAGATAACTTTGCAGCAAAATTTCATGCATGGACCGGAATCAGATGAAGACGAGAATGTAATAGACAAAGAAAATCACCTCTTTACTCCTGATGATTTTCCTACTTATCTCATTGAAGAGGAGGAGTATGCAGAGAATTCAGCTGCACACAAAGATGTAGATTTCATTCTAGCAAGCGACACCATCTTGGAGGAGAAATCAGATGAATACCAAAGAGGCTACATGAATGCTTTGTCCGCCCAACAACAGTGATATTCACTTAGAAACAGAGATGTGCTTCTCAGACCCATTCAGAAAAAGAAGGATGTTGAAGCATCAAAGAATGATTCAGCAGTTACACAAAGGAAAGGAAAGGAGGCGGTTGATTTGGAGAGTAGCAAATCAACATCAGAAGAACCATCACATCAGCAAGTTGCATCAAAAGAAAAGGAGAGGAAGGAAATCCCAGTCAAAGAGGTAGGAAAGATTCCCACTTTCAATTTAGAGAATGAGATTTATAAATTAAAGATATCCATCCCCTTGACTGAAATATTGAAGAACAACAGTTATAAAGGACAAGTGTCTAAAATCTTGAATTTGGACCCAATGTTCGACATGGTGAATGTCGAAGATGATCAACCTGAAATGATTTATGGGCCAGCATCAAATGGTGAGTCTCCTGATAGTGATGTGCCACCTTTTTACATCAGTTTAAGGTTGCACGATTTTGTGTTACATAACGCCATGTTCGATTCCGGAGCTTCTCACAATCTCATGCCCAAGGCAATCATGGATAAGCTTGGCCTAGACATCACCCGACAATATCATGACCTCTATTCGTTTGATTCCAGCAGAGTAAGATGTATAGGTCTCATCAAAGACTTGGTTGTGAGTTTGGATCAGCTCCCAATGAAGAATGTTTTGATGGATTTTGTGGTAGCAGACATTCCTCCAAGGTTTGGCATGCTTCTTTCCAAGTCTTGTGTAGCGAAACTAAAAGGGACACTATAGCTAGATTTCTCCTATGTAACGATTCCAGTATTTGTAAAAATGAGGAAATTGTATCGGGAACAAAAAATGAAGTACATGATCACAAGCAAGGAGAAACCAATAAATCATCCTATTAACTATGTACATACAGATTTAGAGTCTTTTGTTTTGTATTCAGATAGTTTAAATGATATAGATAGTCAGTTGGTAGAAGTAGATGATATTCCAGAAATAACAGAAAATTTCAGAGAAGTTTTGAAGAAAGAAGAACAAGAACAGTAGAACACCGTTGAGCAATCAGCTGAAAGTAATGGACAACAAGCAGACAAGGCACAACAAACAGATTTCCAACACTTGCAAGAGGAGGAAGAAGGTTTGTGGACCATCGATTTTGATGGAGCAGTGGGAAATAATGGCGCTGGAATTGGAATTTGGGTACGCAGTCCTTTCTCCGCCCCAAAGAAAGTCCCCAGTAACGTGCGGGTATGCTCTTACAAGTTGGCGTTCGAATGTTCAAATAACGAAGTTGAGTATGAAGCTTTGATTGTTGGCCTAAAGATTCTAATAAAGCTGAATGCTAAGAGGATTTTACTATATGGCGACTCCGAATTGGTTATCAAGTAGGTCAGGGGCGAATATCAAGCAAAGCATCCCAGGATGCGGGCCTACCATAATGCAGTCCTAGACATTTTAAAATTATTTTCAAAATACACCTTGACATGTGTGCCTCGTATACAAAATAGTATTTCTTATGCTCTTGCTAAGGTAGTGAGTAGTTTGAAAATCCCAATGAACTCTAGCATCAAATTCGAAATTCATGTCAAGCATCATCCAACCATTCCAGACAATTAGAGATGTTGGCAAGTGTTCCAAGATGACAAGGAGATTGATGATTTTCTGCAAAGCAAAGGCAAGTTCAAAGAGACCTCAATTGATGAGGAAAATGATGATGGCAAAGTTAATGGTACAGATGAAATGTAGATCAATGAAATGGACGTGTTGCAATTGAAGAATAACGTTATTCCCAAAGGCTTGATACCTCTAGAAGAACTCTTTGATCAAGATGATGTAGCCTGCAAGCCAACATTGCAGCCAACAGAGAAGGGTGTGGAAGAGGTCAATATCGGGACAACTACAAATCCTAAATTGGTAAAATTGTCCAAAGCATTTCCGCCAAAGATCAAGGAAAAATATATCAGTTTGATGTCTTCATTTGCAGATGTGTTTGCTTGGGAATTTTCTGACTTAAAGACATATGACACCAATATAATTCAACACACTATCCACATCAAGCCCAATCAAAAACCATTCAGACAGAAGTTGAGAAGGCTAAATCCAAAGTTGCTGCCATCTATTGAAAAGGAGATCAACAGGTTGTACAAATCAGGGATCATTGTGCCAATTAGATTTTCAGATTGGATCACCAACTTGGTGCCCATAAGGAAGAAAACAAGTGAGATTTGCTTATGCATTGATTTCAGAAATCTCAACAAAGTTTCATTGAAGGACAACTATCCACTGCCCAAAATGGACCATATACTTCAGCGAGTAGTGGGAGCATCTCGCATGTCACTGCTTGATGGTTATTCCGGATATAACCAAGTTTCTGTCCATGAGGATGATCGAGACAGGACAGCGTTCACCACTCCATGGGGAACCTTTCATTACACGAAAATGCCCTTCGGTTTTGAAGAATGCAGGTGTCACATTTCAGCGTGCTATGGACTTGGCTTTTGCAAATGAGAAGGATGTCTTTTTGGTGGTGTATTTGGATGATTTGATGGTGTTTTCTAAATCTGATGAAGAGCACATGCACCATCTTAAAACCGTCTTCCTAAAGTGCAGAAAATATGGCTTGTCGCTGAACCCAAAGAAGAGCTTGTTCGCCATGGAATAAGGCAAACTACTTGGGCACATTATCTCAAAAGATGGCATCCGTATTGACCTTGCACGTGTGAAAGCAATTCAGCAAATACATCTGCCCCAAAATAAAAAAAGAGACACAATCATTCAATGCTAAGATGAATTTCCTACGCCACTTTGTACCCAATCTTGCTGAGCATCTAAGAGAGATGAAAAACATGCTTAAGAAGGAAAGCCAAGTGAAATGGATGGAAGAGGCTGTAAAATCTTTCAATTTGGTCAAATTGGCTCTTTCCTCAGCTCTAGTTCTAGTCAGCCCAGACTACACTCAGGATTTCATATTGTTTTCATTCGCTTTGGAACATACTATGGCAGCGATATTATTGAAAAAGAGAGATGATCATGAAAGAACCATTGCATTTTTCAGCAGAGCTATAAGAGACGCAGATTTAAAGTACAACATCATTGAGAAGCAAGCCCTTGCACTTGTGAAGGCATTGGAAGGTTTCCGGGTGTATATTCTACATTCTCACATTCTAGACTATGTTCCTAACGCTGTTGTAAAAGATGTTTTAGTGCAGACCAATCCAGAAGGAAGAAGAGACAAGTGGATTGCAGCCTTGCTCGAATATTATTTGGAAATAAAGTCCACAAAGCTGGTGAAAGTACAGGGATTGGCGAAGCTAATGGATGAATCAGACTTGTATGCCTTGGACATAAATCTGATCGCCACTATGTCCGATAAGAATAAGGAAGAATCGTCATTTCAGGTATTGGAAATGTTTGCTCTTTCTCCATGGTATTCAAATATCATATATGTGCTCAAAAATTTGTCACCACCGCCTGGCATGACTAGAAACAAAGCGAGAACACTCAATTTGGAGGCTGCCAAGTTTTGGATTCTTAATTTAGCACTATATTGGAAAGATCCTAGTGGCCTCTTGTTAAATTGTTTGGTGGAAAAGGAAGTGAAGAAAGTCATGGAGGACTGCCACCAAGGAGACTGTGGTGGTCACCTTTTTCTGAAGTCAACAACAAACAAAATTTTTGAGAGAAGGGTACTATTGGCCAACATTGTTTGTTGATGTATATAAGATGGTCAAGCGCTGTCATAAGTGTCAGATTTTCAAAGGAAAGCGGAAGCTACAACCTCTACCACTCAAGCCCATAGAGGTGAGTGCCCCTTTACAATGATGGGGGTTGGATTTCATTGGTGAAATTCATCCCGCTTCTTCCAGACAGCATAGATGGATCCTCACAGCCACAGATTACTTCACAAAATGGATTGAGGTGATTCCCACCAGACGACCTACAGATGCGGTAATCATTTCATTCCTCAAAAATAACATCTTGTCTCGCTTTGGTTGTCTGAATAAGCTAATCAATGATAACGCAATAGCTTTCAAACCAAAAAGGATGGCAGAGTTTTGTCATAAATATCACATCATTTTGGGTCACTCAACTTCCTATCATCCACAAGGAAATCGTTTGGCGAAATCTTCAAACAAATCATTGGTCAAAATAATTAAGAAGCTGATGGAAATAAAGAAGAAGAGCTAGCATAAGAGGTTGGTAAATGCGCTTTGGGCATATCAGGCCAGCCAGAAGAAATACATAAGTACGTCACCATTTGAGGTTTTTTATGGAGTTGATATAGTATTTCCTTCCTCTCTCGCTACCCCAGGTTTCATACTTCTTCAAGAGGCCAGAAGTGAAGAAGATTCCATGTAGAGAAGGCTAAACCAAATGGTCCGCTTGCAGCAGACTAGAGAAGAAGTTTTCAAGAACACATCCAAATTGCAGGAGAAAATCAACAAAATTTATGACAGAAAGGAAAAGGTGGACAAATTTCAGGTGGATGATGTGGTGCTGATGCGCGATGCAAGTAATGAGGAGAAAGGAAAGCATGGTAAGTTCGAGAACCTCTGGAAATGTCCTTTCAAGATTACAACATATCGGGGGCAGAATGCATTTCTTATGAAGGAAATAAATGGAGAAGATTGTCCAGGAGGGCCGACCAATGGTCGGCTGCTCAAGCGGTACCATTTCTAAGTTATTAACGCTGCTTCCACCATCACTATAAATACCATTTTATTTCAGTTTCGCTAGAGTTGTTCAAGCTAGCCTTTAAGTCATTTTAATGTCAAGTTTTAGTCAGGTTTTTGGTCATTTCAGTTTCATAAATGAGTCAGAGTCTTGTATTATTTATCAAAATAATGACTCCGTAGCCCAATGGACGAAGGCACTGTCTAGCTCTTCCAGAGATCTGCTGTTCTTGGCACCTCCAAGGAGCTACAATCTGCCATTGGAGCCAACGTTAGAGTTGGTCTGGTCGGGATGTGGTCGGTATGCATTTCATGTTTAGGTGTCCCGCTCCATTCTCCCAGCTGCATTCGGATAGGTGCATGCGATAATCTAATGGAGAAGGTCATGATAGTCATTCCCCATCATGTCTGGCTCCTGCTAGCTCAGGTCTTTTGTCAATAATCATCAAAGTCCATGACGGTCAAGGTCTGGTCCTTTAAAGGACAAAGATCATTTTCGAGGTCTAGGTCTAGGAATTCAGCAATTTGGTCTTTGAACATGTCCAGTAAAGCCATGCAGGCTAGAGTGAGGCCCTTACACAGTTATGGTTCAAAGAGTTTCATCATCATGCGGATAGACTTCGACTCTTCTTCAAAATTTTGTTTTGAAGAAAAGTCAAACAGTGTCATTTATGACAAAATTTTCAAAAAAAGTCGCCAGTTGATTTTTCTAGATGCAGTCATGGTTTCCGTGGCCTAATGTCCTGTCGTACAATCCATGCAAAGAGTGCCAAAAATTTCATCATTTAAGCTAAAATTTCAAAGGGAAAGTGAAAATCAGTGTGTTTTAAAGTCATTGAAAAAGTGCCAAAACATAACATTAGAAAAATGGGTTTTTGAAGAGGAAAAAATTAAACTAATCTCTTCCAAGGCTATATATACAAATTTTTATCAAAACTAAATCCATTGTGCTATTACAAGCCTTGGAGAAGCGTTGTAATGGTGTGAGTGTGCATTTGTGAGCATTTGAAGGAGTTGGAGGCGGTTTTAGAGGGCGTGGCGCATATACCTAGGAGCACGGCGCACACAGAGGGCACGACGCTCACACAACCTACCCACAGTTCAATTTTTCTAAGGGCACGGTGCATACTAGGGTGCAACACACTAGGCTTTGCATGTGGCACATACAGACAAGGGCCCAAACAAGTGCCAATCAGTTCCAAATTTTCCTGAAGCCTATCAAATTGAGAGGTAGGCCTTATAACATCACTAGCTCATCAAATTTTGTCAATGATATGGTGTTCATTGAGATGTTTGAATGTCACCAAAATCCATAAAGTAAACCATAAGAATTCACCAAGAAATTGATGGCTAGGGTTGTTAAAATGTATTGTTAGTGCCAAGGTCTCATTCCACCCACCATTTTCCCCTCACCTATCATTTTACCATCCACCCTCTATCATTTTTCCTAAAACCCCTACCCTAAATTGCTACCAAACCCTCTCCCCTATCCCTCCACTATTTGGTCAACACAAAACCCAAAACCCTATCCTCTCAAAAACCCCAAACTCCTCCCATATCCCTAACAAATTTCTCCCTATAACCCATATCCCCATTTCATCACTCCCTTCCTAATACTCCCTGTTTCATTGTTCCCCTTGGTGACAGATATAAAAAAGGCACCCAGCCTCACACCATCATCAAAGGTTAGCCTAATCACAGTCCACATTGCAGTCATGACATAAAACATTCGTCTAAGTATGAGATGGAGACATCGAGTGACTCATCCTCAGAAGAGCAGGCTCCCAGGAGACACCACAAGAGTGGCAAACATGTCAGGGATGAACCCACTACCCTCATCGTGTTACAAGCATGTCCTATTGCCATGTCATGCTTCCAGCACCTATCATGTTTTGAATTTTGTCAAAGGGTGGCAAACGTTAGAGTTCATCATGAGTTGGCTCGCTTATTTGTGCTTAATCTACATGGAGGTCAGTCTATCTTGGCCGGGGTCACTTTCACATTGACACCCGAAGCTATATCAATGGCAACAGATATACCAAATGTTGGAGAATAGTGGCATAAGAAGAAGAAGGTGGATAGGAAACACTATGAGCCTTACATCAAGACCAGATTCTTGAATGAGCTCACAAGAGTCTTTCCCTTGAGATACTTGAAAGATGAGTATGCTCCACTCATGAGATTGATCATGAAATACTTCAGCTGTGAGGGAAGGTTCTCTCAACTGTATGCCTATCACATCCGGTTCCTCATGCACTTCACCAGGGTGAGGATGATGAACCTCCCATTTTTCATATGCAGGAACATAGAGAGGATGAACACCTTCATGTTGCATAAGACCCCCCAGCAATAGCTTAACAGTGTGTTTCACTTTGCTCTTATCTAGATTTTGGTAGATCATCAGTTGGGATTGCAGGGCGTTGCTTAGGAGGACTTCATCTCCCATGATTTCTTCAGTGCATCACAAGTACTATCAGAGCCAGAGCAGGAGTTGGGTGGTCCTTCTCGTGAGCATGAGCATCGTGAGACCACTACCATGCCAGTTTTGCTACATATCAGAGAGGCAGTAGGCACTTGTTTGCAGCAGCAAAGTGACTGTTATCTCCACCTAGGGTGGAAGGGGCCTCGCTTCTGGCATCAGCGACATAGGTACTAGACAAGGGAAAGAATCTCGTGCATGATGAGGGGCCATCAGGTGTGCAGGACACTGATGTCATCCTCATTCAGGATGATGAGGTAGAGGTAGAAAATACCAAACTTAGGATGACCATTCAGGAGTAGGACTCAGAGATCCAAGACTTGATACTCAATATGGAGAGGGCCAAATGGATCATCAAGTATCTGGAGTAGAGGAACAAGCAGCTTGAGGACCAACAAGCAATCATGGAGCTGCAAAGCATCCGTGAGAATCGACAAGCTACCTAGCAGAGGAGGATCGAGCTCACTACCTTGGATCAAGAGATCAACAACAACCGTGAGTCTTGGTTAGAGCGGGTCAATCTACACCCGGAGAGACTGCTAGAGAAGGCCACTAGGGACAAAACCATATTGAGGAGGATGGGTTGTCATTACAAGGCACGGAACATGAGCGCAAAGGCCCGAATAAGGAGATTGAAGGCCAAACTGAGCAAAGCAACAAAAGAGGCAAAAGAGTAAGATCATCTTTGAATCTTTTCAAAAGCTTCTATGGCCCAACATAGTGCCTCTTAGAGAACCTCCAGTCCAAATTTCAAGAAATTTGGGATCATTTTGGTCACATGGGAATTTTTTGGCACAAAGACAGGTTTTTTCTCTATACGCGCGTGCCACCACCGCGACACGTAGGATTGGGAGCTCCAAATGAGAAATGGTTTGCATTTTTGGATTCAGAAAGAAAAATCATGACTACTGGCACTCGAGGAAGAAACTTGGACATGATTTGATTCTTCAGGAGGTCAAAAACACCCAAAAAATGGCCTCACTGCCCCTATTTTGACACACAGGAAGTAGTCTTGGAGAATGAAGATTTGGAGGGAAAAATTAACTCCAAATTCCAAAACTCCACTTGGGTTGGAAAGTAGACAGGACAGGCTTTCCAAGGAGCACACTTAGGCACATTTTGGACTCCTGCAACTGCCTCAAAACTGGCCTCAACGTGGGGCAATGCATACAGAAAAGGGTGCGGCGCATATAAGAAAAAAGGCACAAAATGCCTCTCTTTCGCGAAATTTCACTTCCCGACTTTTCATAAGTGGGCCCCCTCATCCACATTTTATTTTTATGGCACCAAAGGT
>APFE031593525.1:0-12919 GCA_000404065.3 Pinus taeda
CAAGTTATTTCTTTCAAGCTCTTTTCTTGCAAGTTTAAAGTTTGATTACTTTCTAGACTTATTTCTAACTACTTCTTAATCGTGTTTACATAGTATGGTATGTTGAAGCAGGGAGTTAGGAAGAGTTGAACATTATAACTGGTCTTTAAAGTGGTTTTTCTTACTTGTCACCTTACAACTTGATTACTTTTTGGACTTATTCTTAATCGTGCTTAACATAGTACTATATGTTGAAAGCAGAAGGTTAGGAAGAGTTGAACATTATAACCTTATAAAACAACGAATTAAGAAAGAGGTTAACTAAGCACATATAGTGCACCACACTTCATCAGTTTACGAACCCCGGGTTGACAATTAATACTAGCAATTTAGATAACACTAAATTGACTAAACAGTCACCTAGGCCAAAGCCTACGCTAGCACGAGAGGCTTCCAAGACAAAGAAGGGAAAATAAAAAGTGACACAGTCAGTGCGACAGTCACCAAGGAGGCACTAGAAGAAAGAGAAGCCCACCGCACAAGAGAAAAATAAGGTGGTAATCCTGGAATACAATGAGGGCACTGAAGAATCTAGCATGGGTGCAGAGGACATTGACATTAAGGATGTAGACCCTATCTCAAAGCTACCAGAATACATCCCTCCATGCCAGGGTAAGGTGAAGATCCAAAAGTACCCATATGGGAGAAAGTTTATGCTTAATATGCCCTGCTTCCAAAAAAGATCACATTTGAAGGACCACACTTGGCACACGTCCCCCACCTAAAACTTGAAGATTGGGACTTGGCAGACATAGAGTGGTTCCCCCACCTGGCCACTGATAGTGTCATGCAGAGGGTATTCTATAAGGATTTGGGTGTCACCACGCTAGAGCCAGTGAAGTGGATTCGTGGGGTGGAGAAGGAAAGATTGTTGAACCTGCTATGGGTGCCACATTACCACTGCGCACCCATAGACTTGATAGTTATCAAACAATTGTTGTTCCTGGTGCCCAACATGTGTCTTTGGTTGGAGGAGCCACTCCCTATAAATAATATGTTGATCCATAGGATCACCCGGCTACCCCATTTAGAAATAAATCTAGCCAAGGCATTTGGTGGAAAGATGGGCGAGCATGACCTCACTGAGCGCATGAAGGACAAGTTTAATCTTTTCAACAAGCCATGTGGATACTCAATTTCAAGCATAAGTGACCCCGTGTTCAAGGTAGCCAACCACATCTTGGCTGGGAAGATAATGTGTAAGTGCCACATAGATGAGGTGCCAGCAGCAATAGTTTCATTAGCAGCCCAGTGCACGGAGGGCATACAATTCAATTGGGCACACTACCTCTGTAGCGAGTTCCTTGTGAACTACAAAGAAGCGCAGCATCACAACAAGATGTTCCACTACTCCTGCCTTTTTTTATCAGTAGTGTTGGTCGCATGGAAGTTTCCAGAGGACAGTCAATTTCCTCCGATCACGATAGATTTTCCAGAAGCAACGAAGTTTCCTTCTCTATGGGCCATGAAGGACACTGAGTGGGTCCACGAGAGCAAGGTCATCTGGGTTTTGATGGAGGTGAGTATCAATATGGCCAGCAAACATGTGGTGAAGTAAAATTATAAGTGCGGACACAAATGAATTCCTCTAGCTCGATAATGGGTCTAACCACAACATATACATTCTATGGAAGATTTCCTTAGGTTAGAATCAATGAAGAGGGCCTACCTCTTGGTCGCTTATCCTGCTTAATGATGTCCTCACTTGCTCACTCTAGCAATATCTTGCTTCCTTCTTCAAGCTCCTGAAACAAGTAAACAATGACAACACACAAACATAATAATAAACAAATTGCAATTCAACCTACCTAATGAGTCAAGAAGCATTAAGACACGAATATGTAATATTACAAAACATGTTGGAAATCAATCGATAGTTGCATAAATTAATATCAAATAGAGATTACAACCATTTGTCTTAGCGTCACAGTCTACCTCTGACAAGACTGGGTTCCCACACACTTATGCTAACACTCCATGATGACTTCAAACAAGAATAGTTTAAAGGCTCTTTCCTTTAGGCTTCAATACAAACCAAAAAAACTTATCCCTAACACAAATAGATGGCTACAACTAGTAATAGCTTTCCTATCTAATCAAAATAGTATACTCACACTCAACCAACACTCTCACTAGCTTGTGCTTGGGAAGAATGGAGGTTTATATAGGAAATATGGATCGGAGATGGATCCTCTTCTAATGGGAGAAGGACTTATCCCTTGAGGTAGTTCTATCATTATAAGGGAAAAGAGCCCAAACTGTCATCCTCAACCCCATCCATCCAAACCATTTACCAGACTTCTATTACAGAGCTTCTAGAGCTGGAAGCTTCGGCTCTAATTTTAAAAACTTTCAATAATAGGACTGACGCAACTGGAACATAGCTCAATCACTCCGGTCAGCATGAGGAGTAGTGATAATATTTTCACATCAGTTTAGGAGAGACAAAGGCCATTAGCGTTGATCTTGTAAACTGGGCAAAACAAAAGTTTCAGGGGAAATGCTGCAAAAGGGAAATGATCTGCTCATGGAGAGGGACATAATGGGAGTTTCTCCATGAAAGAAAAGCATGTAGAGTTCATTGTAGAGGCCGTCCAGGATCAAGAACGTGGAGTATAGGGATAGTGACAAAATTTTTTGTAACATATTCCCCCTAAATCATGAAGGCCGAGTCGCAGTGAGGGATGAAATGCTTTATAAATTAGTGCAGGGAACTAGTCTATCATTGGAAACCTGCTAGAAATTATAGATCCATATACATAAACTGAGATCTCTGTCAAATGATACATGCATCATGGCATGGTCACAGCCATCCAGAGAATGATCATGTAAATGGATCCAGGTATGGGTGTAGCCACCTATCAAAGAGGATCATAACAAAACTAAGGTATGGCCATAACCATCCAATAATGAGAAGGATCGCATATGATAACTCATGGTCTGGTCATAGCCATCCATCTGAAAGAGACATGTATATCATCATAAACCATGTCACACCACTTTTTAACCTAGAATTGTGTGATCTAAGTCCAAGGTCTTGTGCTACAACACGACCCAATCAAAATACAGATTCTAGCATGAGAATAGATGTGTTGACGTCGAACATTCTAGAAAGTTGTTTGATTACCAGTCAAAGATGTAAACTGTTAACAAGCACAAGAGAAACCACCAATAATGATAATGGCCCTCAATGATCCAAGTGGATTTTGGTGGCCACCCACCTATCCCACTTGGACCCCCACAATTGTCTCTTATAGTTTTTTAGTTTCCGCAATTGTAGCACAATTTACTATTTTTAGCAGTTTTTCAGGTCGTGAACTTTCGGAGCCGTTTTGAGGCCCTAAATGATGTTTTGGGGGAAACCTAGGAGCAAAATGGGTCCATGGACCGATGTTTCTCTTCCCAAAGTTGTAGCGCTCAGATAGATATTTCTAACGAGCTATTGTACGTGTCAAATAAAGATCGTATGCCAAAGTTATGACCCTGGGAAATTTATGTACCAATTTACCCAAACGGGGCCCAAAATTGGGCGTTTCATCTTCTAGGGTTGGGATGTTAAGGGTTTTCCATTGTTTCTCAAAAATAAGTAGGCCTTCGAGCCTCATGTAACACAGTTCAGAGGCATGTAACCGCCACATCTCTTCTAAGAGATAAGCTACCATCGCCCTAGCTGGTTTATTTCCATTTTTATTTGTAAGCATATTTTAGTATTTTACATTTATTAAATGAAGTATTATTTCCACTGTATCTTTGTGTATATGGTTATCTCTATATTTTGTTGTGTTCATGTTTAAATATGGATCAGTGGTATCAGAGCGGTTTGATTTTTCTCTGTTTTTCTTTGCATGTCCCCAACGAGGTCGAGATATAAGGAGTTAGGGCTTGAACTGCTTGAACCTTTGCAAGACCAGCCTCGAAAATCCAAACGGCCTCCCATGGTGGATGAGAAGAAAGACAAGGGTACAGGAGATCCTGTCAAAATCTTGCTCAAAGAAGCCCTTGAGTGACAAAGGAACGCGATGATGGACATCTTTGCGCAAACCCTTCAATGGCTACCTAGAGGGGATGCATTAGCTTCCAATAGCTACTCTGGAAACGCAACACCGTTTAATGTACAAGTTAATTTTGAAATCCCCATATTTGAGGGTTAGATAGATGTAGATGTCGTAGATAAATGGTTAGATCTGCTAGATGGGTATTTTTCTATTCATGAATTTTCAAGTCGGGAAAAGATTATTTTCACTCTTCTCAAAGTAGCCCCCCACGTAAAGGACTACTGGGAAACCTACTACGAGCAGAAGGATGAAAGTACGAGCTCACTATTTTTAGCTGCACCCACTTGGGATTCATTCCAGGATTCCATCAAGGATTAGTACTACCTTGTCAAAAACTATGAGGACAAATAAATCAATTGGACCACACTGCGGCAGGGAAGGGACCAAGATGTGTCAGAGTTCACAAACATTTTTCATACCCTTCGCACGTAGTTGGGTATCAAGGACTGTGAGTTGCATTTGTTACTCAAATACCGCAGCTGCCTACATAGATGCATCTAGGAAGAGATGGAGTTCTTAAACATCTCCTCGCTCGGCACGACGTACCGATACGCTATCAAAATCGAGCAGAACTTCAAATAGAAGAAGCAAGACTTTGGATATGCAAATCTGAAGCCCAAAGGACAAAGCCAAGGTGGGGTGACCCAAGACAACCCGTCAAAGCCGCAAGAAAAGAACAACACCACGAAGCGAAAGAAGGACACAGGAAAGTGTTGTGAGTTCCACAAGGGTCCCACTCATAACACAAGTGATTGTCGAACCAAGAAGTCGTTGGTGGCCGAGTTGAAGGCTTCAGAATCAGGTGCATGTTCTCACCTTGAGTCAGAACCCAACAAGGGGAATGGAAAAGGGAAGCAGATCATTGATGCGGAGCCCAGCATCACTATTGCCACCACCAACATCCAAAAGAATGAGCCCGAAGACCTAGAGGAGGGGGAGCATCTTTTCCACTCACAGATGTGGATGAAGGGTTCGCCATTGCAATTCATTGTCAACAGTGGCAGCCAAAAGAACCTCATTTCAGTAGAGGTCGTGAAGTGGTTGGGCCTACCGACTACACCACATCTGCAACAATACAGTATCGGGTGGCTTCATGAAGGATGAGATCTCAAAGTTTTCCAGCAGTGTCTCCTTCCCTATAGCATCAAGCCCTTCACAGACGAGGTATTTTGTGATGTTACACCTCTGGATGTTTGTGATTTATTATTAGGCCAACCATACTTGTGGAGGCAACATGCTGTGTATGAGTCAAGGCCTCGCGCTGTCATTATTTCTTTTGATAATTCATTATACAGGATACTGGAGGTAGCCCCACCCACCACCACCTCTTTGATCACTGCCAAGAAAGGCAGCAAGCATCTCCCAGGCTAGGAAATTCATCTATATGGTTTGCTCCCAAAGAAAGGGGAAGATCGTCACCACATCCATGACCCTCGCAAAGGGTTTCTCCATGCAGCAGTAGTAGCAGCAAAGGGATTCTGTCATGACAGAACACAAGAACAACTTCTCCTCACCCACAGGGGTACCATACAAGCTTCAGGTGGGAAACAAATTCTGGTTGCATCTGCAGAAAGAATGCCTTACAAGAGCCCATTAGAAGCTCCGACCATGACAACATGGTCCTTACACCATTACCAAGGCTGTGGAAAATAATTCTTTGCAGCACATCATTCCTTCATTCCTTCACCTGCACCAAGTGTTCAATGTGTACCACCCTCGACCATGCTTCCCACCATTACTGGACACATCAGATATTGCAGAACAGCTCACCAAATACCAGGTTCAACAGATGGAGGAACTCAATGCAATGGGGACCATTTCTTCCTAAGAGGGAAGGAATGATCCATGTGTATGCTGGTGGCCACCCACCTATCCCACTTGGACCCCCACAATTGTCTGTTTAAGTTTTTTTGTTTCCATAATTGTAGCACAATTTACTATTTTTAGCCGTCCTTCAGGTCCTGAACTTCCAGAGCTGTTTTGAGGCCTTAAACGACATTTTTTTGGAAATTTGGGAGCAACATGGGTCCATGTACTAATGGTGCTCTTACCAAATTTGTAGTGCTCAGATATATCTTTCTAACGAGCTATTGTACGCATCAAACAGAGATCGTATGCCAATTTTACAACCTCGATAAATTGATGTACCAATTTACCCAAATGGGGCCGACAATTTGGCGTTTCATCTTCGAGGGTTAGGTTTTAAGATGTTAAGGGTTTTCCATTGTTCCTCAACAATAAATAGGCCTTTGAGCCTCATTGTAACATAGTTCAGAAGCATGTAGCCACCACATCTCTTCTCAGAGATAAGCTACCATCGCCATAGCTAGTTTATTTCCATTTCTGTTTGTAAGCATATTTCAGTATTTTACATTAATGAATATGAAATGAAGTATTATTTCCATTGCATATTTGTTTATATGGTTATCTCTATATTTTGTTGCATTTCTATTTAAATCCAGATCAATCAAGTTACTATCAGCACAATTCACAGAATGTGAATACGGGAACTGAAGTCGAACACCCGTGAAATCACTCAATCGAAAGCTAATGATGTGAACTTGTCGTCAAGTGTGAAGAAGTTTCCATTAAAGCATGCAAGATCTAAGGTACTAGAAGGGAGTCTCTCAGTTAACTTCTCGGATAATGAGTTGAAGTCGACATAAAGCAACCGTGTCGAAGGAGGGCCATAATGAATCCCACATCATCAACGCGAGATGAGAGAATGCAAAATGGTTTTGGATGATACAGAGAATCAGAGGTAAGTGTAACTACAGAAGGACAACTCTTGAACATATCAGTGACACAACTGGGAGCTTAGCAGCTTTTGGATCCATGGGATCAAGGTCATAATGATGCGGTAGAGATCAAATGGAAGGCAAAAATGAACGACCCAAACACAGGAAGGTCAATGATACAAACGAGGATGTCCCAACCCAACATGAAGCAAGGAGTGTCATGTTGAAGAGTGAGTTGCTAACACGACTGATAGATTACCAAATTCGCCCCCCACCATTTATGGTGAGTACCCCAATTATTTTTTAATCACAAGCTTCAAGGGGATAACATATGCTTGCAGTGTAAGTTCATCCTTTAGATGAATCCGGCCTAGTAAGTTTAATGAGCCCTAGGAAGGAGGAGCTCGTGTTCGTCATGGTAATGAATCTGATGTCATTTAATAGTTTAACGAGTCTGACAAAGGTGTAACTTGGTATTTTTTTCATGCTTAGAGAGTTTGAAAAATACACAGAAAAGACAACTCCACATGGTCCCTTTTCGTATGTTTGTGTCTCTCAAGCCCGAAAAGGTAGAAAACAATACTTGAGAGAACCACTTGACCATTTTAGTCAAGGAGTACATTTTTCATAAACAGTGGATCCTAGCCTGAAAAAGGGGTAAACTTATACTGGGTGCATGATGCTTCACATCCTTTAACGAGTTCAAAACGACAAGGGCTCGGCCATATTTTCACTTTTAAAGGGTCAGAAAAGAGCTAAAAGCAGACCCCCCACTTTTATTCTCTCTAACGAGTCAAAAAGGGACAAAATACTTCGCAATCTTTTCATATGAGTTTAACGAATCAAGAAAAGAGTTGAAATGTGACTCATCGTCATTGTTGAACATCCATCACCTGTTGATGCACAAGTAAGGAAAAGTGTATTATCGAGTCCTTGAGGTAAAATAGGTAAAAAATATTTACAAAACCTAATATTTTCATGAAAAATGAATAAAAAGGGGAAAAGTAAATATATATTTACCATCTATGCTTACGATATTCCTAGAAACATTTATGGAGTTACTGCGTGACAGTAAAGTTGTAAAAGTATTATAGGAACTCATTAACAAATGTGTTGGGACCGTGCCATGAGAACCACACGTAGTCAAGAAGACTGGAAAGCACAAGATGTGGACAGGAAGAGAAATGAGGTTAACTGCATAGATTGGAGAATATGAGATGGACCAGGTAATTCTAGATTTAAGATCGGATGTGAATGTTCTGCCGAAGCAGACATTGGAGCAAATGGGGAGGCCTACGCTACAGTGGTCCCCTATTCAACTATGAATGGTGAACTAGCAGAAGATAATACCCATGGGGCAATTGTAGGGTATCACTGTGGATATTGAGGGAGCGAGTGTGCTAGAAGACATCGAAGTAATAGAGATTGTTGATGACAACAATCCCTATCCCACACTTTTATGAATTGATTAGGCCACTGACATGAATGGGGTGATTAATCTGAAGAAGTGCAACATGATTTTTGGAAAGAAGTCACTATGTGTAGTTATACCTCTGGACCTTGCTAAATGATTGCGCTATACAGAGCCAGTGTGTGACTATGAAAATGATGATGATTTGGACTGCATCTATAATATGACAGTGCGAAATCAGGATTGGGTGAATCCCACTATGGATGGAAGGGTTGCATGGGAGCGCGAGAGCTCCTGTACGTCGGATTCGGATGAGGAAATGGAGCGATGGCAGAATCGGTTACATGAGGTGACTACATTGAATTATAATATGATGACAAGGTCTTTGTGCTACATATTGACAGAAGTAAGGGACCTGCTACTTATGATTGGTTAAGTGAGGTAGATACCTTCTTGGACAAATTTGAAAGGGAGGTGCTAGAAAAGCAACGCTTCCAGGCCTTGAATTGGGTATTACACGCTACGGCCATGATGTGGAGGGGTATGCACAAAGGGAGCTTTGAGGATTGGCGTGAATGCAGGAAAATGATGTGCACATAGTTTGAGAAGCCTAGAGTGTGATTGACAGATAAATACAATGGGCAAGATAATCCACATCCACATCTAGCCAGGTGGATGCCAACATATGGAAAACAACCTACGCAGATGCACATGAACTCCGCGCTAAGAGGTATGGTTAATAAGCTGGTGTTGGGGGGCTAGATATGTAGTTGGCTCTTAAGGTTCGATAGACATTATGTGGGAAGAACAGTCCCATAGAAGGTTATCCACGCTGAAGCATTTGACAAGGTGTACAACACGTTGAACAAGGTATGCAACATGTAGTGAAGTGGTTGGGACTTACGCGTACTTGGACAAACACCTTTTCAGTTGGATGATAGAGTTGAGGTTGTAATACCTATGGAGTCTATCATGTCTAGTCCACACATAGTTGCGCTAACAGAGGGTAATAGACTGTGGAGCCCTGGAAGAAAGGCTTGCGCTATTGGAGGAGCTTGAAGGCAAACGGTTGGGACTCGATGAAGAAATCCAACAAGGTGATCTTAGGCTCCAAGAACTCATGAATGAAAGAGTTTGGTTGAGGGAGAAAAGTTCCATGGTAGAAGCATAATTCAAGAAACTTGAGGAAGGAATAAATAAGGACTTTCTCGATAGAAAGATCGTGGTGATAGAGCAGGATGAGCCTGATAACATTGAACGACTTGGGGACCATTGCTGAGAGTTTCTCAATTTGTTACATGGGATGGAACCCTAAGTTATTAAGGAAATCATAGATGGTGGCATGGTATAGTTGGAGAAGTTAAATAGCAAACTCTTCCCAGGAAAAGTAAATGGTAGTCGTTCAAAGCTATACACAGGTGGCCCAGCCAGCTAACTAGCTGTAGGAACCACAGCCTTAGCACCCCAGGAAACTGAAAGGAGGTGCGGGACTATAAACTACCTTTCTTGAGAACTACATGATGTCAGGACTGCATGCAATAGAGAGGTGTCACAGGGTCCACAACAACGCAAGGGTAGTTGTGTCGCCATGCAGATTGGCTGGAAAGTGATCGTTATAGTCACTATTCATGATGTGATGCTTTCTTTGAAACCAAATCGAGTGGGTGGTAGGCATTTAAGGAAAACTTTATGGGCTAGATTTGGGAAAATCTACTGCCAAGGGAGCATTAATGGACTAGATTGGGGGGAATGGTCAAATTTGAATTCAAAAGGTGCTATAAATTGCAAAGGGATACCCATCAAACAACACTTGGCTATTTGAGAATTGAGCTATTGCGTGCCCAGAGATTCATGAACCCCGATTTGTTCGATCTTTTGAAGTCAAAGACATTGTTTGAGCACTTACCTGAGCTGTTGAGAGATTTGTGGAACATCAATATGGCAGCGTCGGAAGAAGCCATGGATATTAGAGAGATGATCACTGAAGAGTCCGTGCAGGCCATCACAATAGGAGATGCCCCAGAAAGCATTGGGATAGTTGCAAAAATCCCTAAATCACTATGCACACTGAGACCCAAGAAAGATAAGCAACCTATGGTACTAGTGCACATGTGTCCTAGAAACCCATTGAGAAATAAACTTACCATGGAAAAAAATAGGAAGGTGGTCGATTTGGAAGCTAATGAGGATGAGGAAGACCTTGAGGAAATCTTGATGGAAGAGGAGGAGGACGAAGAAATGGAGGAAGAAACCCAGGGTGCAAACCCTTTGACCAGGTTGCCCACATATGTTCCTCCGCGGAAGGGGAAAGAACAGGTGCTCAAGGACCTAGATGAGAGGAAGATCTCTCTGCAGACTCCGCTGCTACTTGATGATATCGTTTTTTATGGAGCACACTTGGGATGGCTACCGGTTCTAAAATTTGAAGACTGGGATCTCACGGACCACGAGAAATTCCCACATCTAGCAACCCCATAGCTAATGTGGCTGAAGAGAAATACAACGGTGGGAGTCATAGAGTTGGAGCTACATAAGTGGTTGCAAGGAGTAGAGAAATCAGGGTTATTACACCTGCTCTGGGTGCCACATTACCATCGCACCCTAGTGACTATCTTTGTCATCAGGAAATTAATTTGGCTGGTGCATGATGGGTGTTTGTGGCTGGTGGAGCCCATCCCCATCACAGACGACCTAATTAATAGAATTACCTGGCTCCCTTGCAAAGGGGAGGATCTAGCGAACATATCTGAGGGTAAAAGTGATGATGTGGTTCTCACAGAGGCCATGAAGAAAAGGCTCGAGCTGGAGAAGAAAAATAGAGGATACGCAATCTCCTGTATCAATAACACTGCAGTCAAAGTCACGCCACAAATATTGGCCAGGAAAGTCATGTGGAAGTGTCGCACAGATGAGGTGCCCATGTCAGTGGTTGCACTTGCCGCATAGTGCGCAGAGAGGGTCTAGTTTAACTGGGTGGATGATCCAGGTCTGGGTGTGACAAAGGACCCTTCCAAGACCTTTTACTTTTGTGATGTGTTAGATTACATGTTTAAAAGAACATAAATTAATACATGTGCATGTTGTAAAGAAGAGGAACATGGCAATCATCAACAACATAAAAACATAAGTCGTTGATAATGGAGTTTATCGATGAGGGACTACATCTCTGAGCCCTAGTGTCAAGATGATGTAGGCTACTGCATTAAGTGTTGTCAATAGTGATGATGTACACAAGAGATGATGTCGTGATCATTCAAGGAAAATTCCCTCATGCAGGAGTGGCTCTAAGAGATGTTCCCTACAGGAACTCTCAATCATCAAGACTCCTATCAGTATGACACAAAACTCATGCACCATGAGCATCCCGCCAACATGGCATAAAATGGATCTCAATGCAAAACATGCATGACAACAACATGAATATCCCATCAACATACGAAAAAGGGATCTCAAAATATAACATGACAAATCATGACAACAAGTAAATCACATAGACGATTCTGCATCACATCAAGCAGGAATCATGAAAACGAGTAAGAAACAAGATCCCACATCAAGCATCAAACAGGGATCTGTGTAACACAATGCATCAAGAAGAAGTACATGAACACACTACATATACCTCACAAGCAGGGGCCATCTGAAGAAGCAGATGTCAAACTACTAAAGATGTTCATGCCATCGATCTCATGGCATCAATCAAATGGAAATGGCTACTCACACATAAATGATGACACCTGCATTCCACTTAGAAAAGTGGCTATAAAATAGAATGAGAAAATTGGAAATCTAAATGCACCATCAGATTTGTAATTTCGAATAGTGCAAAATCGATTGTCCAATTTTTGAATTCTGAGAATCTTTTAGATTCCCCCTAGATTCCTCAAAGGTTCTGCTCCATAGGTGGACTGGAAATCTGCAACTCCAAAGGTGAATCTAACCTTGCCATTGTGATCCCTATAGAAAACCATGAAAAACGACTGTAAACATGACTATATTCCAACATGGAGAAAAATTACCTCCTCGAGAAAATTTCAAGGATCATGGTTTTGCTTCGTGTTTCTGTAGCAACCATGGTTCCCCCTGCATACTAAAAATGGCTGAAAAATGGAGAGCTCTTATGGAGACACGGATAGTGCCATTGCATTCGTGGCATCGAGAAGTGGTAAAACCATATAAAATTTGTCAAAATTTGACAAAGTGAAAATTCACCCCTCTTGTAAAATGTTGCCTCAAACTACATGTGAAGATTCTGCCTCCTTTGTCTCAAAATCTGTGCCCACTCCTCATTCCTCCATCCTCTCCCCATGCACTAAGAAAATTGGCTTTTTATAAAAGGAGCTGGGAAGATATTCCCATGTGGTTCGATTGGTGTAATGGTAAAATTTAGAAGTTGTTGAGGAGGGGTCGGGGGATCAAATCTTGGCCCTCCCGAAATAATACACAACAGTTTTATTTTTTGAAACCAAAAAATGCATTTGATTGGCCATTGGTAATATTCATGGGGTGCATTTATTTTGGGTGGTACGTTGGTACCGTTCTTTATAGTAGGTTTGTTGTACATGGGGTCGCAGCATGGTGGCGGGCCAGCCCACATGGCTAGCGCGGGCTCAATACCCGCTAGCCTCCTCATTACCGCATATGATCGTTACGTATGGTTATTTGGTTTTGGGGGT